>CM058233.1:35779385-36046353 GCA_030180135.1 Orychophragmus violaceus
AAGCGAGGAAGCATTAGTTTTGATCCCGAAGAATCACCCGTTATGATACCATGATAAGTTGATGAGAGTAATCATACACATGTATTTTAAAATATACGAAACATCTCGAAAGATCGGATAGAACTAGACGAAACCTGTTCAGACTTACCGCGACTAGACTGGTTAGACGATGAACCTGCTCGTCGATTGCATCGGCAATCACATGTCCTACTCGATGATCTGCGTATTGTTATATTCGGTTGTCCGCATGATCATCCAATTAATCCCATCAATTCTCGTTGAGCCAAAAAAAATCTGCTTGTCAAAACTCGGCATGCACGAAGTAGTAAGCTCACATGCACACGCTTATGATCTCTCGGCTTTGCCGAAAACAAAAGAAAAAATTCTGCTCGGCACAACTCGACATCCCGAAGTAGGAAGCTCACAGCACACTCACATGATCTCTCTGTAAGAGTAATTTACATGAACCCTAAGATCTTCAAACATCTAGATTAATCACATAATAGAATTACAAAGGAGAGTTAGCGGATTACCTCCATTCATTGTCGTAGAGAGTTCTTGATGAACGGAATCCTGGATGGAAGACGGAAAGTCTAGAACTCTGCTTTAGGAGATTAGGTTTTCTCTCCCCTTGCCTAAACTTTGTGTTGTCTTTTAGAATACCTTTATGATGGGCTAAAGGCATATATTTATAGGTGGAGAGAGGACCTAATTCCTCATTAGGATTTCCTTAAGATTAATCTCAACCGTCCATCAAAGTAGAGATTTATTAGGAATTATCTCCTTTATTTCCAATTTAATTGGTCACCAATAAATATAAGGAATAGCATTATTCCTATATAAAACGGATTAATATAAGACCATATAATAGGGGAAGAAATATTTCTTACAGTCTCCCACTTGGTCGTTATTTATATCCATTAATGTTTTCTTTATAGGAATCATAAGGCCGGCATAATATGCTATACCTTTATTTGTTATTTGGTCATCATAAGTGTTTTGGCTTAATCTAGTAATCAATGGGAGTCATGGCGGTCACACATCATTTTGCAACATGATCCCTTCCATGTACTACTGCATTGACCACCTTCATAGCTAAACCGTAAACATAAGTAGGAGTTATCGTAATGGTCCATTTATGTCTTTTATAATAAAGACGTATTCTGTTATCATAATTCCAACAACCAATAATGTGTGTGCACAATGGAAACAGAATAAAAGATGTAAAAGTCATTATAGAGCTCAAATGTCATTATAGGCTAAAAATAAACAAACAACATAATTTAAACGCTGTCCTCAAGACCCATACTTTCAACATGCTTCATAAAGGTCTTTGGAGGTAAAGCTTTCGTAAATATGTCTGCAATCATAAGGTCAGGGCCTATGTGTTCAATGACAAACTTTTCTCTTTTGACATCTTGCTTAAGCAATAGATAGTTAAGGTCCATATGCTTGGATCCTTTCGATATCCTATCATGCTTAGAGAAGAAGATTGCGGCTTGATTGTCACAGTAAAGAGTTAGAGGTTTGTTAACAAAGCTCAAAGCCTCAAACTCAGACACGAAATTCCGCAACCATGTTCCTTGAATAGAAGCCTCATAACATGCGACATACTCAGCTTCCATAGTGGATGTGTAAATCAGCTCTGACTTTTGGCTTTTCCATGAAATGGCACCTCCTCCAAGGAGATACACAAAGCCGAGAGTACAGTGCCTTGAATCTTGGCATCCACCAAAATCTGAGTCTGAAAATCCAACCATCTGTGGATGTGTTGATTTTCTGTATGTCAGCATATAATTTCTCGTTCCCTTTAGGTATCTCAAAACTTTCTTTGCAGCTTGCCAATGAGCGAGTCCTGGGTTACTCTGAAATCTTCCCAGCATGCCAACTGCGTGGCTAATATCAGGTCTAGTACAAACTTGTGCATACATCAAACTTCCCACAAGAGATGCATAAGGGTAATTTTGCATTTCATTACGTTCCAATTCATTCTGCGGACATTGCTTCAGATTAAGCTTATCACCTTTCTGCATAGGAACAATGCTAGAAGAACATGTCTTCATACCAAATCTCTCAAGAACTTTATCAATATATGCTTTCTGAGACAGTCCTAATATTCCAAGTGATCTATCACGGAATATTTCAATTCCTATCACATAGGACGCCTCACCCATATCTTTCATGTCAAAGTTCTTAGAGAGGTATGTCTTAGTCTCATGTAATAGACCAAGATCACTACTGGCCAATAATATGTCATCAACTTACAGAACCAAAAATATGAACTTACTCCCACTGATCTTGAGGTATATACATGGATCTACAATGTTCTCTTTGAAGCCGTAATTCATAATGGTTTCATCAAAATTTAGATACCATTGCCTCGAAGCTTGTTTTAGTCCATAAATTGATTTCTTTCATTTGCAGACCATGTCTTCCTGACCTTCGATTATGAAGCCTTCAGGTTGACGCATATAGACTTCTTCTTGCAAGTCTCCATTAAGAAAGGCAGTCTTCACATCCATTTGATGTAACTCGAGATCATAATGAGCTACTAATGCCATGATAATTCTGAAAGAGTCTTTTCTAGACACAGGTGAAAAAGTCTCATTATAATCGATGCCTTCTTTCTGATTAAACCCTTTGGCTACAAGTCTGGCTTTATATCGTTCAACATTGCCATTACAATCAAGCTTGGTCTTAAAGATCCACTTACAGCCGACTGCTTTGTGTCCTTCAGGCAATGGAACGACATCCCAAACTTCATTCTTAGCCATTGAGTCTATTTCATCTTTACTGGCATCAATCCATTTATCAGAATTAACATCTTTCATGGCTTGTGAATAAGAAACCGGATCTTTAATATTTATTTCTTCAGATTCTACTTGATAAAGCACATAGTCATCACAAATAGCAGATTTCCTCTGACGAGTTGATCTTCTTAATGCTGGTTCCTCTTGTGCTTCATTTATGTGATCATCATTGGCGAGATTTTCATCATGGAGTGGTTGATCATTCACTGGGTATTCCTCATTGTTTAACAGTTCAACAACAAGAGGATTCCCAACATCCGGAACTAAGGGCAATGGGATATTAACCCTAACTTCCTGAATGACCACTTCTTGAACTTTATCACTCCCACTAATCTCGCCATTTTCATAAAATCTGGCATTAGCGGTTTCTACTATTCTCGTACTATGGGTTGGACAATAAAATCTATATCCTTTAGATTTCTCAGGGTAACCAATAAAGAAACCACTGACCGTTCTGAAATCTAATTTCTTTTCATGTGGATTATATATTCTTGCTTCAGCTGGACATCCCCAAACTTGGAGGTGTGACAGACTAGGTTTCCAGCCTTTCCACAGTTCAAAAGGAGTCTTTGAAACTGCTTTGCTAGGAACCCTGTTCAAGATATAGACAGCAGTTCGTAATGCATCCATCCACAAGGATATAAGTAAGTTAGCATGACTCATCATGGATCTAACCATTCCCATATAAGTACGGTTACGCCTTTCAGCTACACCATTCTGCCATGGAGAACCAGGCGTTGTGTATTGCGCAACGATTCCTAATTTTTGGAGAAGCTTGGCAAAAGGTCCAGGATGTTGTCCTGTTTCATCATATCTGCCATAAAATTCACCACCTCTATCTGACCGAATGATTTTTACCTTTCTATCTAATTGCCTCTCTACTTCAGTAATGAACACTTGTACAGCATCCACAGATTGAGATTTTTCATGCAATAGATAGAGGTAACAATAACATGAATAATCATCGATAAAGGTTATGAAATACTTTTCACCTCCAAAAGTTGGAACGTCAAAAGGTCCACAAATATCTGTATGTATGATTTCAAGAAGCTGTGTACTTCTTGTGGCTCCTCTTTTAGTGTGTTTAGTTTGCTTACCCTTATTGCAATCTATACACTCTTTAGAGTTGGTAAAATCAAGGTCTGGAATGACTCCATCTTTTACCAACCTTTTGATTCTTTCACTGGAAATGTGTCCCAGTCTTTTATGCCACAAGAAATATGAGTCATTTGCACATGTTTTACGATTAAGACCACGTTTATCTTGCAGGGTAAGATGTGTTTCAAAAGTTTGATCAGCCAATTTTAACATGTAAAGGCCATTAACCAATATTCCTGAACCAATTTTATTAGAGTTCAAAAATAACTTGAAACAACCACCTCCTTGAGATGATTTAAAACCAGCCAAATCAAGTTTGCTTACTGAAACTAAATTACGAGAAACAGATGGAACATAAAGAGTCTGAAATAAATCCAAACTAAATCCACTATCCAAAATGAGACGATAAGTGCCAATCTTTTCCACTGGCGCTTTGTCTCAGTTTCCCATAAGTAAGTAGTTTTCACTTGGATTTATGGTCTGGGTTGTAAGGAATCCCTGCAAGGAATTGGTTACATGTACATTAGCACCGCTATCAATCCACCAAGTTTTAGAAGAAACATGAGTAAAGTTAGATTCAGAAAAGCTTACGAAACCCATTAGGTTACCTTTCTTTTCAAACCATTCCTTTCTTTTATGGCAATCTTTCTGAAAGTGTTCATACTTTTTGCAAAATTTGCATCGGTCATCTTTCTTTGCCTTTTTCTTCTCATTAGCTTGATCAGAATCATTCATTCTGGGTGGTGCTCTTTTATGGCTCACTTGATGCCTTTTCCCAGCTTTAGGTCCAGCTCCTTGGACATAATGGGCAACCTTAATGCCTTCACGACCAAGTATAGACTCCTCTTGGACCAGTTTGTTAGCCAATTCATTAGACGTCCACCTTTCATCAATGTCGTTGTAATTGATTTGGAACGGTCCATACTGAGGAGGCAGAGAATTTAGGATAAACGGGACAAGAAATGAATCGTCCACACTCATTCCTAAATTCTTCAGCTTAGCCGCAAGGTTGGTCATTTCAATGCAATGTTCACGCATAGACCTTGTGCCATCATGCTTCATGGTTGTAAGATCTGCCATAAGTTTCCCAGCAAGGGATGTGTCTGCAGTCTTAAACCGTTCTTCAATGGCTGCTAGATAAGCCTTAGCTTTCTCTGCATCCGGAAGGGAAGTTTTGATGTTGCTAGCTATTGTCATCCTTAAGAACATAATGCTCAATCTGTTCGCTTTCTCCCACGCTTTATGGAGAACTTTTTCATCCTCAGTACTAGTTTTCGTAAGTGGATCTGGCTCATTTTCACGAAGTGCCAAATCCAAGTCTAGTACTCCTAATGTGAACTCAACTTTCTCTTTCCATTCTGAGAAATTGGTTCCAGTGAGGATTGGAACACCAGAGACCATGGATGACAAATTAGCAGGAAAAGATGCTCCATTTTTGAGATAGAACAAGAGGTAATTAGGCTTTAAAACATAATCAACACTTAAGAAATTGAATGCTATGACAAGAAATTATAGTCTTCTTGTGGGAATCACTAAAATCTCATGAAAAGTCATTGATTCTTGAATCTTAATTGAATAATGTATTAATTTAGACTAAGTTATCTGTGGATATACTTAATCTTTTCATATACCATCACTCCAGAAGTTATTTAATCATATTCATGTTTATAGTATACCTGTGGGTAACTAATTAATACATAATAGATCAAATATACAAATTAATCTAGAGTAAAGTCACTGTGGTGATTTCTAAACTCTAATTATTTTGCATTTTATTAAGAAATATATATTCTGTACAAATTATATACATATCGTTTTGTACTAATTATGCACAAAACAATCTGCAACTTTTATGAACAAGTCGTTTATGTACTAATAATGCACATGACGAGTTCTGTATAAATCGCTTTTCTGCACAGATTTTGCACAGTGCGATTAAATACATGTTTTATATACAGAATAAATTTCATCATTATATTCGCACTAATTATGCACGAATTAAGTTCTGGAAAAATAAATCTGTGAAAACTTTAATTCGAAAACGCACAAATATTGCACTTAATGATTTCATTATTATATTCGCACTAATTATGCACGAATCAAGATCTAGAAAATTAAATATGTGAAAACTTTAATTCGAAAAACGTTCAAAAATTGTACTTAATGCAGTCAATGCCGTTAAAAATAATAATAATTTGCACTAAATTTGCCCGGAACAAAAATCTGCAAGAAATCTTAATTTGCAGACACCCGGAAATTGTACAGAATAAGATTTGCGAAAAAACTTTTAAGTCACAGATACACAATATTTGCACGTTACAAAAATCTGCAAGAAATCTTTATTTGCAGACATCCGAAAATTGTACAGATTTACGAAAAAATTTAAATCACAGATGCTCAAAATTTGCACGCAATAAAATCTGAGAAAAGATCATAATTCCCAGATGCACGAAATTTGCACGCGATGATATCTGAGAAAAATATTATAATTTCCAGATGTACGAAAAATGCGAGAATCAAAATTCGCAGATCCCTAATTTTGCACGGATTCTGTATGTCTGAAAACTCTCTCAAAACGTACAGATTATGTACGCCCGGATTTTGCACAGACGAAAATAAACAGAGATTCAAATATGTAAAAAATTTTAATTTACAGATCTGTTATTTTCAGTGATTCATATCATAATTCTATTATTCTTAATAGATTAAACAGATGTTTATAACCATGCTCTGATACCACATGTAAGCGTAATTTACATGAACCCTAAGATCTTCAAACATCTAGATTAATCACATAATAGAATTACAAAGGAGAGTTAGCGGATTACCTCCATTCATTGTCGTAGAGAGTTCTTGATGAACGGAATCCTGGATGGAAGACGGAAAGTCTAGAACTCTGCTTTAGGAGATTAGGTTTTCTCTCCCCTTGCCTAAACTTTGTGTTGTCTTTTAGAATACCTTTATGATGGGCTAAAGGCATATATTTATAGGTGGAGAGAGGACCTAATTCCTCATTAGGATTTCCTTAAGATTAATCTCAACCGTCCATCAAAGTAGAGATTTATTAGGAATTATCTCCTTTATTTCCAATTTAATTGGTCACCAATAAATATAAGGAATAGCATTATTCCTATATAAAACGGATTAATATAAGACCATATAATAGGGGAAGAAATATTTATTACACCCTCAGCTTTGTCGAACACAAAAAAAAAAAAAATCTGCTCGGAAAGATAATCTGCTCGGCATACTTTTGCTCGGTACGTTAACATAATCTGCTCGGCTCACCGAGCAAAAAAAAGACGAGAATAAGAACAAGCAGACCATAAAGCAAAAATCTTTATAAACAAGCCTAACTTTATTATCTCGACATTCTTTAAAGACAAGCATAGCTTTATCTGCTCATCCCAAATTCTGTTATTTTCTCGAGCACATATAAGGGCGAGAAGACTTATGTGGAAGACTGATCGGCTTCATTTGCTCGACAAATGGGTATTGAACATGTATATTTTTTATTTTTCCTACCATTCCTTGTCTAATATATATATATATATATATATATATATATATATATATATATATATATATATATATATATATATATATATATATATATATATATACAAGAGATACTTCGCCACCAATCTTTGGATGGTTCAGCTGTCCCCCTCTAAAAAAAGGTGGGAGATGGGAGTGGGTCCGTATATACCTATACTTTCGCATCGGAAATTCTGAAAAGAAACAAATTTTGGAATCAAACGCAATCTTCTCGGAAATTCCCATTTGACATCTCGCAAGGGGAATTGATCCTGCCCTATGTGGCAGGTCCATACTCGGACACATTCGGATTAGAGCTCGGATCAACGCTCCGACACATTCGGCGGTTTATATACTCAGCGATCTCGGTTGGAAAACTCAAATCCAGACGAGGCAATCTCTGTTCGGAAAAAGCGGCTCCGATGTCCGTAAAAAAGCTGCTCGGCTATCCGCAACGAATCTGCTTGACTATCCGCAACAAAGCTGCTCGGACGTCCGCAGCAAAGCTGCTTGGCCGTCTGCAATAAAGGCTGCTCGGCAGATTGGCCTCTCCGCGACGAAAAACCCGCTCGAATCAATTCGTGGTCTACTCGGCGTCAGACCACGCTGCTCGGCTAGGGATGAAACTTGCCCGCTTGCTCGTTTGGCTGGCTTCAAGACGTTCTCGGATGATCCACTCCGTGCATTCAACCCGTGAAACGTTTCATTCGGCATTCCCTCAAGAGGCTCGACTCGCCAAATCGCGACCATGTATCTCGACGCCTCCGCAAACTCTTAACTCATCAACATACGCTCGAAATTGTCCGGTAAACAATAAACGATTTTCTTTTTATTTTCATTTGATTCACTTTTCACTAATTCAAATTTAAAATTTGAATTTCGTAACATAGCGAACCAATTCAATCCATTAACTATTCCAGTGTCATATCATTCCAAGTCAATTTTAGTGCATTTGCATTCTTTCTCAGCATTCTCTATCTCGTCCGTTGCTGGCTGCAACAGACGAATAGTCGCATCCTCTAGGGATCCTAACCAATACATCCTATACGGATTGAGGTTCTATTATATCCTCCAAATGGAAAAATTGCGCTATAAAAATTAATCCCAAGTATACCTTGGTCTAATATCCACTAGGTATATCCCACTACAAGAAAACATCGTTTTCACGACTGCACTTTTAATCGCAAAATAGTCGTTAATCGAGATTTTACGACAAAAAAACGAATAAATTTGGTGGTCGTAAATCCGTAGTCGCTAAATCATATAGTCTTATTATTAGTCGGTAAGTTACGACTATTTGTGCGACTAACATAGGTAATCGTAAAATAGACGTAGCTTTGTCGGAAGATATAAGGACTAATTTGCGACTACTACAACGATATTTGTGTGACTACAGAGGGAGTCCAGATGTCGTCGGAGAAATGTTGTCATCAAATATTCGTTCAACGAGGTGACAATTGGGTGATTAATATGTGACTGTGTAGTATAGTAAGATAGTAGTCGTAAATATTAGCCAATATGTAGTGACTGGTAATGACCATTTTAACTACTATCCCGCGACTAATATGAACACCCATATACGATTATGTTATGATCTCGCCACTATGTGACGATTGTTATGTGACTGACTAGTATAGTTACGATTTAGTCGTAGAGTGTGGTGACGTTTTGGCGACTGTTTATTGACTAATTTACCGATTATATGACGCCTAATTGGAGAATCCAAATATGATTATGGTAAACATCTTGCTATTAATTGTCGACTATTAAACGAATATGCAACGTCTAATCGAAACATCTAGATTCGATTATGGTACTGTCTGGCCGACTACTATATGACTGTCTAATATAGTCACAACATTGTCGTAAGAAATAGTGACTACTTGACAACGGTGTAATGACTAAATAATGATTATTAAGCGACTATTCGAAAAATCCAGATTCGCTGATGGTAAATATTTAGCGACTAGTTTGTGTGAGTAGTGCGAATAATTTACGACCGTTTAGCGACTTTGTCGTAAAATTACGAATTTGGATTAATTTCATTTTCAATTTGGTAATCGGTGATACGTAATTTGAATGGTACAACAAACGTAACAAACACTCGCATCAAAAATAACATTGGTAACATGTAGACACAGACGACCTACATACGCAAACTCCAACATTTAGGAGTTGCCAAATCATATACCAAAAAAATTAACAAGTGCAAGAGACAGTGATAAGTAACCTACGAATCATATGGTTTTCTTGTTTTACTTTGAGCTTCCGTCAGTTGCTCTTGGTGGAGGACAACGCTGAAAAGTATATGGGCTGCTTGTACTTGCGCATTAAAAGATTAGCTGTCAGAATTTCGACTCCATAAGGATTTACTCGTCCATCCTACACAGTGGCCTGTGAAAATTACAAACAGTAAGAGAAAAATAATTAAATAAAGAACGTGATATGACTTTATAAACATGGATTATGAATAATGTTATTCTACCTGAGGAAAGATGTTGTTATACTCAACTGTTGACATCTCACGAGGTCGCAGTTCTTTGCAGTACTTCTGCATTCCTTTGTGATGCTAACCATGTCTTTCATACGTCGTTGATATATCTCCTCAAAAAATGTTTTAGAAGAAAGTTATGAATGGTTTGGGAACGCCTAAAATGATACAAAAACTATCTTGTAAGCACTCAGACACTCGAACTTAGCAGAACACATTAATGAGTTAAGCAGAGATTGGTGTCTTCAATTGCATGCTAACTATAAGATTAACATCCTAACCATCAGACTCTAACTTCTCAAACACTCATTAAAAAAACAAACAAACTTACCCATACTGTGGAATATAGGAGTCGTTTACAACCTGTAGAACCAAAATTAATTGTAAACAAATAATCAGATTCAGAGCCTGTCCCGTTTCAAAAGCAAAGCAAAGCAGAAGGAAAATAACTATATAGCTACATGTACCCGTAGGCATCGATTCACAGAGGGTTTCGTGATTGAGATATTCAAGGAAGAATTTGAAAGAGTCGATAGGGTTTCGGCCAAAATTAGATATGAAATGGAAAGCTTCGAAGAAAAGATATTAGTTTGAGATGTGTGGGCGTAGAAGAGAATTCATAGAGAGATTAGAGAGATGATTCGAAGGAGATTTCTGAAAAGGGGAAGAACAAAAGAAAATCAGGGTTTGACGTATTTGTTGAATTTTCAGCACTTTGTCGAAAATTCTTGGGTATAGGCAGGTAATTGAAATGTTTTGGGCTATAAAATTGGGTTTAGGTTTCTCGGATTAATTTGGCAAATATTTTGAATTTATGCCCACTTGTAGGCGTAACGTGGTTGTAATATATTTCATTTTTATTGACGCTGTTTTAAAATTTTAACTAAACTATTTTACTTTATTAAAATAAAAACAAGTTTGCTCACAATATAAAGAACGATTGAAGACAGGTTTTATGAAATCAAATTTGTGTTTTAAATTCTTTGAAATAGTTTTGCAATTTTGGTAACACTCAAATTAAAAATAGTACACAACAAAATTTAGGAAATAGCTTTCGGACTATAATGTTAAAGCACAAACGGAACTTTAGATTTTAAAGGTTTAGGGTTTCTTTTGGAGTGAACAAAACCTTATACCATAAAAAGGATCCGTAAAACCTCATTATGAGGTTTTATTGTAGGGCATCACCAACCCACCCGCAAATCCTCAAATTTTTAGGTTTTGAATAGTGAAACCTCAAATTTGATGTTTGGGAAACAAATAAATTACACTTAATATCACAACTAAAATTATTCAACAAACGTATCTCCGTGATACTCCCAAATATGATCAATCAATGCATTTCGAAATGATAAATGTGATTCTTTATTTTTATCTTAAGATTGATAAATATATGTATAGTATCTAAGTTAAAAAATTGTTTGGGTCAAAACTAATGAAATATTTAATTAGAAAGACTAAATTGCAAAAGAAAAGATGAAACCACAAATTCGAGGTTTTGAGGTTTCTTTTGGAGTGAGCCAAACCTCAAAAATGAGGTTTTGAGATTTCTTTTGGAGATGTTAAAACCTAAATTTTAAGGTTTCATCTTTTCTTTTACATCGAATGATCTTAATCAAATATATATAGCGAGATGAAGTGGTCGAGAAATTAAATTATGATTTTTTGAATCTTTCTAGATATGTGATTTTTTTGTGTATATACGAACTTATCATGTTAAGGAAATTTAGAAATATCGGTTGAGAGGAACATTGAATATTCTTCTTGTCTCTGATTTAATGTGTAATCAATAAGCACAAGCCTACCAAATGAAACGTTCAAAACAAGATTGGAGGGTGGCTGCGGCATAAACTTCCCGCCGAAACAGAGGAACTCTGTAAAAGCCTGCAAGAGAACAAAAGACAAAGGCCAATGGACGGTTCTATGTCTCTGAGGCTACACCAAAGCAAATGATAAACCAGTATACAGTTCAAGGGCTCATGGGCTACACCAGAACAAAAGACAAAACTAGTGTACAGTTTGTATAATTTTTAACCATAAAATATAACCAGGATATTAACCATGATTAATTGATTTGATTGGGGTCGCGAAGATACACACTCCACGTAACCGTACGCCTCTCTCTCTCTCTCTCTCTCTCTCTCTCTCTCTCTCTCTCTCTCTCTCTCTCTCTCTCTCTCTCTCTCTCTCTCTCTCTCTCTCTCTCTCTCTCTCTCTCTCTTTTGAAGTGGCACTCTAGGCACATTATTAAACCCTCATTTCTTGTAACCTTATTCAATTCAAGTCCTTTTTGGTGAGGGGAGTTATTTCATCGTAATAATCATCTTCCTGATTAACCTTTCTCCCACTATCATTTTCTCTGAAACAGAACCAAAATATAATGGTCCACTCCAACTACATAGCAGAAACACAACCTAATAGAGCCGAAACCGGTTGGCGCTTCAGAGTTAAGATTTTCCGCGTCTAACCATGATATGTGTTTGAAGATGGACCACATTGTAGTTTCATCTTGGCCGACCAGAGAGTAAGTGAAAATTATTTGATTGATTTTCCGGCATGCAAGACTGCACTTGTTTTGAAGAAAAAGGTAGTTGATCACTGTGTTCAATTGGTTTGATTTCTTATAATTTGGAAAATTTTGGAATACTAGGGAGTCGATTGGTGGTGGAATCGGAAATATAAGTGACATTGTTGAGGCAAAGCATATGATTTGTGAAAAGGTTATACATTTCCATTCTCTTTACATCATATTTTAATGTTCCTGAATTTTCTCTGCATACAAGTCACTTATAAGGTTGAACGATTATGGTGATGCATAGGCTCCGGCGGCTTAGTCCGTTTTTCATTCCAAAAATATTTTTAATTTGGCATATGAGCATGAAGTATGGATTCCAGGTGCGTTGAGTTTTTCTCATTTTTTAATGTAAAAATAATGTGAAGATCTTAGGTTATCCAATGGTGGTTGGCTTAGAGTTATGAAACAGGAGTTCGTATTAGATAGGATATCATATAAGATTGTTTATATCTTAGATAAAGATAAGTTTGTTAAGTTAGATATTCTCTAATTTTTAGATATGCTCGAGTAGATTAGATAAACTCGAAGTAGATCTTAAAGTGTTGTATATATACCCATGAAGGTTCATGAATAAGATCAACACATTCCATTATTTCACAAGGATATCATATAAGATTGTGTATATCTTAGATAAATATATGCTCGAGTAGTTTAGATAAACTCAAAGTAGATCTTAAAGTGTTGTATATATACCTTTAAAGATTCATGAATAAGATCAACACATTCCATTATTTCACATGGTATCCGAGCTAAGATCTAGCTAAAAACCTAATTTTTTTAAAAAAATCAACACTTCGATTTGAGGAATGGCAGACCGCAACGACAAAAACTTGTCGGTGATGGTGACAAAACAAGGGGAAACGATGTTGGCTTCACCTTATACATTGTTTTCGTCTGATAATCCTGGTGGACTGATCATGTCAGTTCAGCTAAAAGGAGAATAACAATGAATGGTCGATGGAGATGTACAATGCTCTTCGAGCAAAGAAAAAGCCATGTTTCATCGACGGATCATTACCGAAGCCGAAGGAGGATGATGCGAATTTAGAAGCATGGTTAAGTGTCAACTCATGATAGTAGGGTGGATACGGAAATCTATTGAATCAAAGATACGATCGACAGTGACTTTCGTAACGGATGCTCATAAACTTTGGGAGAATCTCAAAAACAGAGTTTATGTTGGGAACAAGGTGTTGGAATTGTGTCCAGTAATCTCGGTACTGTCTCTAGAAAGTAAGAGTATGTCAATGATCAGACATAAGTCATACAATGCTGGGGGTCATGATGGCTTGCTAGAGTCCGCTCATGATCTATAAGTCTTGGACTTATTGCCTTTATTGTATGATCCCATATGGGTCACACGCCTAAGCTAACGGGAAAATACGAAGGAACGGTTTAGCAGAGGTACGGTAAAAGTGCTAGGCATTTACTGTACTTGGAGAGACTAAAGGGCCTGATTAAATCCAAGGGATTTAATCAGAATTGAGAATTGGGCCCAAAAGCCCATGAGAACTAGAAGGGATTTTAATGAATAAAATCAGACCTAGCTCTCTTAATTCTTCAGCCTCCTTCTGCGCCAACTGAGCCTCTCTCTGCGGCCTCCCTCCTTCGGTCTAGCAGCCAAATTCCCTGCGGTGTGCGTGTGTGAGCCTTTGGAGGATCCATCCCTTGGTGGTTCTGCTGATCTCTGACCTGTTCTCTCTTTCCGCTGCATAAACAGGTAAAAGGTGAGATCATAATGTTTCTAATACAAGAGAACCTAGATCTGTATGTTTAGGTTGATATGAATCTGTGAATTGAATCAGGATCAACTAAACAATTCCTACAGTGGTATCAGAGCCATTGGTTCTTAGGATTTCTTGTTTTAGATTCATGTTTAGGTTGTTTAATCTGTTTAGAAGTGTTTTGAATCCATTACTGATAAGAAAAACACTTAAGAATCAGAATTGAAATCTAAACACATAAATCGGATCACAAACAAGCTATATGACTTGTTGTTGTGATCGGCTGACAAGTTTGATGCATGGATCGATCCATGATCGATCGCATGATCGACCGAGAGCCAACGTGAGAGCTGCAGCCGGACGGATTGATCGAGCGGATCGGATCATGTGATCGCGATCGCTTCCCGTTCGACCCGGCATCCCGATCGTCTCCTGCTTGGCGTGGAACGATCGCGGCTCTCCCGCATGACCCGAGCTGTCCCGTGCACCGTACCTGTCCCGTCCCGTCCTCCACGCTGTCTTGATCTCGGATCATCACGAGCGGCTGGTCGAGAGTGATGGGGTAGCTAGGTCACGGACGAGACCAATTCGGTTCGGTTCGTGACCAATTCGGTTCGTGATCAATTCGGTTCGGTTCGGTTCAAAATTTTAATTAAAATTAAATCGTCCTGGTTTAATAAACAGATTTTAATAATTTTATTAAATCTGGTTAAACCGGGATAAGAAATCCAATGTCGAAAGAATTATTGGATTTAGTGCCTAAACCAGGAATTTCTAATTTGATTTGGTTGGACCAAATAAATTGAGAAAATCCGGTTTAGTAAATAACCGGTTGACAATTGTGGTCATCGTAGTAATTAAAATTTGGTTAGACCAATTTTAATGAACCAGACCGGTTATGTCAAATAATTGGACAATTGGGTCATGTCTTGGACATGGACCAATTCTTGGGCCTCGGTCCAAGAAGTTAAAACAATTGGGCCAGTTATTTGAGTCTTTCTTCAGATTTAATTTAAAATTTATTTTATAAAATTATAAAGTCGATTTTAAATTATAGTTTCCGAAATTTTGAAATTAGAAAGTTTCTTAAAATAGAATTTTCTGGATTTGCGGGTTTTGGATTTTTAAGAAATTTCTAAAGTTAGAAAGTTTCCGTTTTTAGAAAGTTTCCAATTTTAGAAAGTTTCCAAAAATAGTAGGTTTCCATAAATAGAAAGTTTCCCGAAATAGTAATCTTCTATTTTGGGAATGAAATTTTAATAAACCTACGAACCTCAAATAATATCAAGCGTTGGATGTCTTGTCCAGGCTATGTCAGCTGTCGAAGCCCATTCAATTGTATTCATGGCCTTACAGTGTGAGGGTGTCTGCTTTTGCGTGGGTAAGACGGTTTGTGATTCATAAATGTCATTGGGAGTCCCAGACATTAATGATTACATGACTGTATAGTCTGGTTTTCTTGACTAGGCCATCGGGAGTCCCGGGCCTTGAGACATCAGAGTGGATTGGGCCTCGGGCCCAGATTCACAACCAAGAATTATATCACGGATATAATTAGCCGATATAGGGCTTACCGATATAAGCTAAAGTTGGGTGACGGCCAGTGGCCCACTTTAATCTTAGTTATATGTGGATCTTGGAATCATTATATTCTATTGAGGGTAACTGATGTTATTGAATATAATGCGTGATTAATCATATTAAATTATAATACGAGATTAATCATATTGAACATATTAACTAAAATCCTTTTATCTTATATTTCAGTTATGACTAGCACAAACGATCAAAACACTTTCTCGATCCGGTCTGTCCTTAAGATGGACAAGCTGAACGGATCAAATTTCTTGACTTGGTCGCGGAACCTGAGGCTAGTCCTCAGACAGGAGAGAAAGGACTATGTTCTTGAGAGAGCTCTCCCCGTGAGGATCGGGTCCAATGCTTCTCATGCAGTATATGATGCTTGGAATAAGCATTATAATGATGCGGTAGATGTGCGTGGTCTGATATTGGCTACCATGGACTCAGACTTGCGGAAGCAATATGAGAACATGGAGTCGCCAATAGAGATGATCAGCAGCCTGAAATTGAAATTTCAGGAGCAGATAAGAGTGGAGAGATACCAGTTGGTTAAATCTCTCACTAGCTGCAAGCTACCAAATGATCATCCAGTGAGTCCTCATGTCAGTAAAATGATGGGTTACATTGATAACCTGAGGAAACTGGATTATCCAGTTAGCCAAGAATTGGCAACTGAGATCATTCTGCAGTCACTGCCGTCAAGCTATGATAAGTTCAGAAGGAACTATATCAAGAAAGGCTTAACGAAGACGCTGACTGAACTGCATGATATGCTCAAGACAGTTGAGCCAAACGTGAAGAGTACCCTGTACAATCTCATGAATGAGAAGGGTAGGTTTACTAAACCTAATGCTGACAAGGGTGAAGACAAAGTTGTCCAGATTTTGAATCATGGCAAGCGTGTGTCTTCTGAGCCCGAGTCAGATACCTCTTACGTTGGTAAGTGCTGCTACTGTAAGGAGACAGGGCATTGGAAGAGAGATTGCATTAAATTCATGGAAGATGATGAGGAGTTAAAGTCGATGTATAAGACTACTTCCTCAGGTATTCATGTTATTACTTCAAGTTCTACCTTAAAGGTATTGGATACTAGTTGTGGCACTGATATTTGTGATAATATGCAGAGCCTAAGCAACAGTAGAACGTTGAAGGAAGGGCAAGTGAAACTACATGTCTGGAAGGAGCTTGAGATGCTGCCTCAGCCGTAGGGTTTTTCACTTATAGATCCCTTTGAGGCTTGGTTTTGTATTAAGTAATTGCTACAATGTACCTGCTTTAAAGCAGAGTTGTCTTTCATTTTCTTGTAAGAATTTGAATGTTTTTCGTTTTGATAAAAGACAAGTTTTGTTCTTTTGATCTTAATGAAATATTAATTGTAGCACCCTATTCATGGAATGGGTTTTATATCTTAAACCAAAGAGTGCCTAAATGTAACATAAATACCGAATTGGTTTAAATCTGATGAATTAAACCTGATTTTTCTTGGCATAAAAGTCTTGGTCACATAGAGTAAGTCGGATTCAGAAATCCCATGGTTGTGGACTGTTGGGCTCATTTGATAAGATATCTTATGAGACTTGAATTCTGCTTACTAGACCAAAAGACAAAGGGCCTATCTTAGCCGAGCTAGAGAAAGGCCCAAAGGCTTATTGGAGATTGAACATACTCATGTATGTGGTCCGATGAGCAGTAATGCCAGAGAAAAATTTCCTGCACTTCATTATCTCTACTGATTATTTCAGTGAGTGTGACTGTGTTCATTTGATGAGACACAAGTCGGAATTCTTTGACATGGTCGAAAGAGTTCCAGAATGAAGTATAGGATCTGAATGACAAAAGTATTAAGACTCTGGATTAAATCACGAGTGAGAATACTTAAGTCATTAATTGTGTGATCATCTTAATGAGTGTGAAATCGTTTCACAGCTCATTTCTCCTGAAAAAACTGAAGGTGTTTTCTGTGAGAAAGAATCAGATCTTATTAGAAATGATTAAAGATGAGTCACACGAATCTTCCATGAAATTATTTAAGAATAACGCTCTAAAATATCTAAGTTTATGCTGAAATAGTTCCACAAATATCGGTTGAAAGACACCACGTTAATGTGGATTGGAATCGATCCAAATTTGTCTTTACTGAGTATTTGTAGTTGTGCTACTTCGCTGGTTGTCCTAGAGAAACTAAGGCTTGTTACTTTTACGTCCAATCTGTTTTCTAAGAAAGGAAGTTATTTTCCAAGAAGAACAGTGGGAGTAAAAGCATAACTCAAAGTTTTCTTAGGGAAACCAAGGCTCGGCACTTTTACGACCATTCTGTTTTCTAAGAAGGGAAGTTACTTTCCAAGAAGAACAGTGGGAGTAAAAGTACAACTCGAAGAAATTCGAGAAATACAGGAGGCTGCTTTACCTAGTGAGGGAGAGCAGCGGAAGGATTTACAGACTTCTGTAGAATCTAAACCTGTGGAGCCTGAAGTTCGCAGAAATGAAAGAATCAGTCACTAATACGAGAGTGATTTCTCGTATTAGTTGAACCTGATGATCATTGAAAGTTCGCATGATCTGATGATCAAAGAAAGCGACGAATCTGCGAAGTTCAAAGAAGTGAAAGTGAGCTCGGACTCCGAAAATTACATTTTATGTAAGTTGACTTCATCGATCACTTCATGGATGGAAGCAAGCATATCGGAATAGAAATCTTCGTTCTGTTGAAGTAGTCAAGGTTTTGACTTGAACAGGAACAAAATGGAACTATGCGTTTACTAATAGATAAATGGGAGCGATATTGCATTTCTCATATTGTATGTCGATGACATACTGATTCTCGGAAATAACGTCCCAATGCTGTAGTCGGTAAAGGACTGGCTTGGGAGTTGGTTTAGTGATTGACATGGGTAAAGCCACGAAAGTCTTGGATTCTGGATCTAAAGATAGAGATCCAGAAGAGCTGGTAGGACAAAGTCAGGATTCTTAAATTGACAAAGTCCTACACGTTTTCAGCACTCCAAGAAGGGTTTTTAAGCAAATGTCACATGGCAATACGTTAAGCAAGAAGCAGTGTCCTACGATAACTGCTGAGCTTGAATGCATGGATAGGATTCATTTGCGACGGCAATTGGATCTATCATGTATGCCATGACACGTACTTGTTTTGATATTGCTTTAATGTTAAGCAAAACAAGTAAAGACCAGTCAAATCCAGCAAAGAATCACTGGATTGCCGTAAAGAATATTCTAAAGTATTTGAAGAATACTAAGGATAAATTCTTTAGGTAAAGAAGAAAGTGAGGTGCTACAAGTCGATAGAGTCTGAAAGGCAAGTTTCCAATAGACAAAGATGATTTCCGATCACAGTCCGGTTATATCTTGTGTCTATCTGGCGGTGCAAGGCACTGTTGCTGACTCCATGACTTAAGCTGAACATTTCGCAGCTTGGGAAGCGGCGAAAGAGGTTGTTTGGAAAGAAGAGTTCGTCACTGAACTTGATGTGATTTCCAGCATAGATGAGACTAGCTGCACATCAGATGTCCAAACACCTTGAGGATAGACATAACCTATTCCGTGAGATAAATGACAGAGATGTTAAGTAGATCAGCAAGTTTCAACGAATGAGAACGTTGCTAATCTATTAACGAAGCCACTCCTTAGGCCTAAGCACGAGTCGCGGACTGTTGCTGTAGGATAAGTGAAATTAAGATGTAGTCTCAATTTCAGTGGGAGTTATTAAAGGGCTTTATTTAGTTATTGGATATGTTCTTGAAATAACATTTAAGATGTTTAATGAAATTATTATTTCAAGATTATTTTAACTGTGATGAAATAATCGTTCCAAAATGATATGAAGCATTTTATAGGTCATCGAAGTAAGTGACTTGATCTTGAGTCATCAAAGTCATTTAGCTTGATCATGAGACCCTATATTTGATAAATGTTTTATATCACCCTGTCCCTAGTCGAAGGTTGTTGAAACTGGAACACCAACAACCGTGTGAGACTGGATTGGTACGTGACTTATGACAAAGTCTCAGTGTGTCATAGATGCGCGGCATCAAAGTCAGTACATAGGTGTATGTTGGGAACATACGACCGGACAAGACCCGCTTATAAGAACTCTTCAGGATATTTATATCTGTGTCATAAGAGATTCTTACTACGACTATAGAGTATAGTCCTTAGACCTGAGTTCACATGCATGTGACTGCCCATGGACTGATGTACTTTGATCATTGACTAACGCTATCGTTCTGCGATAGTTATAAGGACCTTGTTTGGGTACATTATGAAATGAGTAGTTTACAGTGATGGAACAAGATGGGATTTGTCCCTCCAATATAAATGGAGTGAATATCTCTAGGCCAATCGGAGATTTGAATACTGGAAAATGCATGGCCATGCTCAAACGGACTTTCCCAAGTCGTTTGGATTGTCAGTATCATATCAGAGTCCGATGAACAAGATTAGGCTTTATAAGGATGACACCAATCTTGCCTTATGACTAATCGAGATATTGTGACAAAAGGAATATGAATACAGAGATTCCAGTACAAGTGGGAGATTGTTGGAATTGTGTCCAGTAATCTCGGTACTGTCTCTAGAAAGTAAGAGTATGTCAATGATCAGACATAAGTCATACAATGCTGGGGGTCATGATGGCTTGCTAGAGTCCGCTCATGATCTATAAGTCTTGGACTTATTGCCTTTATTGTATGATCCCATATGGGTCACACGCCTAAGCTAACGGGAAAATACGAAGGAACGGTTTAGCAGAGGTACGGTAAAAGTGCTAGGCATTTACTGTACTTGGAGAGACTAAAGGGCCTGATTAAATCCAAGGGATTTAATCAGAATTGAGAATTGGGCCCAAAAGCCCATGAGAACTAGAAGGGATTTTAATGAATAAAATCAGACCTAGCTCTCTTAATTCTTCAGCCTCCTTCTGCGCCAACTGAGCCTCTCTCTGCGGCCTCCCTCCTTCGGTCTAGCAGCCAAATTCCCTGCGGTGTGCGTGTGTGAGCCTTTGGAGGATCCATCCCTTGGTGGTTCTGCTGATCTCTGACCTGTTCTCTCTTTCCGCTGCATAAACAGGTAAAAGGTGAGATCATAATGTTTCTAATACAAGAGAACCTAGATCTGTATGTTTAGGTTGATATGAATCTGTGAATTGAATCAGGATCAACTAAACAATTCCTACACAAGGTAGGGTCCATCAACTTATGGAGCAACTGTCATCTTGTCGGCAAAACGGAAAATCCGTGATGGAATACTATGGAAGGCTTGCGACAAAGTGGGAAGAGTTGCAGACATTTAAACCATCTCCCACATATACGTGTAATGCAGCCTCTCTGTATGAAAAAGAGAAAGTGGATGAACAGGTCCATCAGTTTATCATGGGACTAGATGAGACAAAATTTGGGAATGTGGTCAGCTCGATCATTGAGGCTGATGAGCTGCCTGATTTGGGCAAGGTATATGCTAAGGTTATTCGATAAGTGGTTCGACTTAATGCTACAAGAACAAGAGAAAAGCTGAGTGAAGCCATCATATTTTCAACAAAGGCAAATCGTGACGAAGTTCGAGATCTTGGAAACAAAGCCGAGACATCTGGAGAACAAAAAGAAGGAAAGAGTCGTGATCGGTCATGTTCTCACTGTGGAAAAACAAGACATGCCAAAAGTGCATGCTGGCAAGTTATCGGCTATCTAGAGTCGATGGCGGAGAGAGGAGGACGAGGTGGTCGAGGTAACAGTCGAGGAGGAGGAGGCTCATTTACTGTACGTGGCAGAGGCAGGGGTTATGCGAATGTATCTCAGGCTACGAGTCCTCTTGTTACGCCTGTTGGAGCAGCCCTTACTCCAAAATAATGAAGAGTGATCACCCAGATAATACAAGAAAGGATGTATCAATCATCTGAAAAATTGTCCGGTAAGTTATTTGGTGATGTAATTATTGACACAAGAGCATAACACCACATGACAGGAGATCTGGCATTACTTACCGATGTTAGAGAAACAACTCCGTGCAATGTGGGTTTTGCAGATGGTCGAATTACGTTGTCAACACGTATGGGTGTTCTGGTTTTGACTTATCGGATACGTCTCAAAGACGTGCTTTATGTCCCAAATTTGAATTGTTCACTCATATCAGTTTTTAAACTTTTGAGACATGTGAACTGTTTTGCTTTGTTTATTGACACAATCTGTCTTTTGCAGGATCGCTCTACGAGGACTCTGATTGGAGCCGGTAAGGAACATGATGGGGTGTATTATTTCAAGGATGTTTCAAGTGTTCAAGTCAACAAACTGATGGAAATTCAGATCAAGTTTTGTGGCATCGTAGGCTTGGACATCCAGCGTTTTCAGTACTTTCTTATGGTTTTGCTGTTTTGAATAAAGCCATCTCTAGTCCTTGTGACATATGTTTTAGAGCTAAGAAAGCAAGAGATTCTTTTTCTAAAAGTTTGAATAAAACAACAAAATGTTTTGAATTGGTTCATGTAGACGTTTGGGGACCATACATAGTGTCAGCTTCATGTGGTGCAATATACTTCCTTACTATAGTAGATGATTTTTCGCGATCGGTGTGGACACAATTGTTGCTTGAAAAACCAGAGGTTCGGGAAGTTTTACAGAACTTTTTTGCTTACACCAAACGACAGTTTGGAAAGAGAGTAAAAACAATACGAAGTGACAATGGTACAAAGTTTATGAGTTTGAGCTAATTTTTTAGAAAGAAGGGGATCCTACATCAGATATCTTGCGTAGCAACTCCACAACATAATGGAAGAGTAGAGAGAAAACATAGACACATATTGAATGTGGCAAGGGCTTTAACGTTTCAAGCCAGCTTGCTTATCAAGTTTTGGGGAAAGGCGATTTCCAAAACAGCACATGTGATTAATCTCATTCCATCAAAGGTGTTAAATGGCTCTACACCATATGAAAGGCTATTTGGTTGGACACCATCGTATGAACATCTCAGAGTGTTTGGTTCATTGTGCTATGTTCATCAGAATGCGAGAAACAAGGACAAGTTTGGGGATCGTAGTCGAAATTTTATTTTTGTGGGGTATCCCTTTGGAAAGAAAAGATGGAGAATCTATGACATTGAAAAGAATGCATTTTTTGTGTCTATAGATATTATGTTTGTTCAAAATAAGATTCCTTTAAAAAAAGCTTCTCTAAGGACTAAGGTTCAGACTGAGACTCACGATGAAGATTGGAATCTAGATACTCAAACCGGATTAGAAAACAGGGGGAGTTTGGTTGTAGAAGAAGTTGGAGTGATCTCCGGATTAGAAAACAGGGGGAGTTTGATTGAAGAAGAAATTGCAGTAAGCTCTCATCCAACAGAGATTCTTCTTCAATTTGGTGATCTCTGCGGGTGTCAAACGATAGGGAGCCATAGACACGGGCGCCGTCCCGGACTCCATATCTATCGTAAAGGCATCATTCCTTTATGGTGGTGGTCCTTCTAGTGATGCGAATACATCCTCGTATTCCACATCTACTAAAATGGTGCCAAGCCTGGAGCTTCCTCTTCCCCTTCCTAGGAACGCCTCATTTCCCTTGATGATCAACTCTTCTGCTTGCTACATGGATATGATAGATATCTTTGTCCATCTTTTCATTCCAATGAAAACAATCTTCCCCTCTCTGTGAGGAATATAGACGGTCGCTTTGGCGTAATCCATTACGGCTTGGGGTTGAACCAACCAATCCATCCCCATGATGACTTCATAATGGCCTAAATCCATCTTCGTCAGGTATGCAGGTAAGTATACTCCAGCCAACGTTAATGGGACCTCCTCAAAGATTCACGTACCCGCTAGTTACTCTGACCCCGCAGTCTCGACCCTCTTGACTCCCTCGACAAACATGCCTTAGAAGGTACATCAACTCGATAGCTTTGGGCTCACAAAGCTGTGCAGGGCTCCCATGTCAAACAAGGTGTGGGAGGATACTCCCCCACCCACAACCGATCCTACATGGTTTTCTAAGACTAAGATACTAGACTTTGACTAATACGACTACACGAGAATTCATGCAAGAAGGAAAAAATACATACCCGCGATCGGTCCGGCTCCTTCGTGATTCCCCGATACATACATCTGAGGCCCTCTCCTGCTTAACTCCTCGGTGGCGGTGGCGGTGGCGGTAATGGAAGCACTCCAACTGTTGGGATAGTGTCCTGAAATCACACGTGTACTCACTCCTGATGATAGTTGTGTGTCGAGATCAGACATTCGTATAGTACTGGGCGGTTGCAATGTTTTGCTAGAAGCCTCTTGCAATCTGTAAGTTATGGACTTACTACCAGTACTATATGATCCTATAGGGTCACACACCTAAGCAAACTGGAAGCTACGACATGGGAATGATCATTATGGTAATGATCATATTAATTTGTATTGGATGCACATTATAATCGATAAAATGGTGTTGTGTCGATCGACACAGCTTGTGTGTCGGTCGACACAGTTCGGGTTTTTCGAAAGGCTTTTCGAATTAAGACTTGATTAAGTCTGGCCCGGTTAATTGTGTTTTAGGTCGAATATAACAAGTAAGTTTCGACCTAAACACTGAGCCATCCACTTTTCTTGATAGAAACAGTAGAAACACCAGAGAGAATCGATTCCCGTTTATCCGGCACTAGCATCCCGTTTCCAGTGAAGCGTGCGTGTGTATCTGGTAGAGGCAAGGCGTTTGCGTTGTTCAACTGATCTCGTTCACCATCTCAATTCCGCTGCCAGAAAGGTAAGAACGAGGTTGGTTTTCATTCAATATATCAAACCCAAGATCCAGTGGGATCCAACAGTGGTATCAGAGCATGTTAGGGTTTAGCTATTGAATATGGTGAAATTAATTTGAAACTTGATGTTGTTGGATTGAATTTTGCCAGTTAAAATCGTTTTATTGAATGTTAATCTCGGATTTTGTTCATGTTGAAAACGATGATACTGTTGAAATCGCACTGTGTCGATCGACACAAAGCGTGTGTCGGTCGACACGCCGCGAAACAAAAACGTAAAATTTTAGGGTTTGTCGCAGGGTGTCGATCGACACAAAGCGTGTGTCGGTCGACACAGAGCGAAAACTCGCAATAAAATTTTAGGGTTTGTCGCAAAGTGTCGATCGACACAAAGCGTGTGCCGGTCGACACAAGGCGAAAATCCGCAAATAATTTTAGGGTTTCGATCTGAGATCGAGTACATGTATTCCTGCTGTGTCGATCGATACACTGGGTGTGTCGGTCGACACAGGCAATGCGATTAGATAGATCGGTTCAATTGGATTGACCGGTTATCTCGCTCGGTTAATTTTAATTAACCAATTGGTTCTGGTTTAGTCATGTCGACATGGACTATTAAACCGAACCGGTTCAATTGGATTGAATCGGTAATGTAAACTCGATCTGGTTTGAACGGTTATCGAAGAACGGTTTAATTCTAGTTGCATCGACCAATGCCAATGGTAGGCATCGATCGACACGACATTCGCAGATATGCTGGTTGGACCACATATTTGCATATACCAGAACAATTTAATCCTAAAAAGTTGTAGATGAATCTAAACTAAATAAAACTGAATGTTTTAAATAAATTAATAAATTCTTGGATGTATATTGGATATGCATCAAGATAAAACGGTTCTATTCCTCAACCAAATATCAAGTGATCTTGATGTCTTGCCCGATCTTGTCTGCTGTCAAGACTCGTGTTGTTTGTTGGATATTCTTGGAGTCCTTGATATCCACTGCAACATGAGTAAGGCAGGTGGTCATTGACAGACTTGCAGTGCAACTGTCAGTGATCGCTAGACAGAAAAAGGGATTGGTTTTACTTGACTGGGCTAACGGAAGTTCTGGGCCCAGAGACATCAGAGTGGATTGGACATAGTTTGTCTTATCCACGACCAAGAGTTGTACTGAGTACAATTAGCAATGATTTGCTTACCTAGGTAACTAAAGTTTGAGCAACGGCGAGTCGCCCACTCGAATTTTAGTAATCTGAGGATCTTGGCTCATTGTATTCATCTGAGGAAACATAGTTTTGAATACAATGCGAGTTTTCTTATTAGATAAGAACTCTCATTTCTTGAGCATTATAACTAAAATCTACCTTTTTTGAATTACAGCTATGTCTGTCTCAAATCACATCAACACTTTCTCACTAAGATCCGTCCTTGAGAAGGACAAGTTAAATGGATCTAATTTCTTGGAATGGTATCGGAACCTGAGAATAGTTCTCAGGCAGGAGAACAAGGAATATGTCCTTGAAAGAGTTCTCACCGAGAGGCCACGTTCCAATGCCCCGCAGACAGAAAAGAATGCTTGGGATAAGCATTCAGCTGATGTCAAAGATGTTAATTGTCTAATGCTGGTGACTATGAACTCTGAGCTGCAGAAGCAATATGAGAACGTGATGTCACCCATTGAGATGATTAACAGCCTGAAAGCTTTATTTCAGGAGCAAGCTCGCACAGAGAGATACCAGACGGTTAAATCTCTCATGGATTGCAAGCTGGCTAAAGACAGTCCAGTAAGTCCTCATGTCCTTAAAATGATGGGTTACATTGATTGTTGGATTAGTTTGTGTTCATGGTTCAATTAACAGATTGCAACCTAGCACATATAACTCAGATCTAGGTTCTTGCAGAACGAATCACAAAACCAAACCTGATCATTACCTTTCAGATTGCAGCGGATTGATGGATGGTAATGATGAGATCAGCTAGAACAGATCAGATGCCTGTTCCTCCTTCAGTATCCACACTCTTACAAGCCGGGATGGTTGCTAGACCAAAGCAATGGATTGATCAGAGAGAGAAGAGAGACGGCTCAGGTTTTAGGTCGCAGACTGTTAGAGTCGAAATTATAAGACGACTCATATAAATATCGACTCTGTCATAAACCTAAACCGATGTCTCGGTTTCGCAACTGTGTCGACCGACACATACACTTGTGTCGATCGACACAAGTCATTTGTCTCGATATGGGCCCAAGTGATTAAACTAACGGCCCAACTCTCTGCACAAATACAGTAAATGCCTTGCATCTTACCGTATTCATTCCATGTTAACTTTCCCGTTAGCTATGGTGTGTGACCCTTTGGGATCATACAATACTGGTAATAAGTCCTAAACTTATAGATCAAGAGCGGACTCTAGCAAGTCATCATGATCACCCAGTATTTATGACTTATGTCTGATCTCGACATTTATCATACTTTCTAGAGATAGTACGGTAGATTTCAGGACATTCCCAACAATCTCCCACTTGTACTGGAATCCTACAAAGGACATTCCCAACAATCTTCCGATTGTACTGGAATCCTACATTCCCTAGTCCTTTTGTCATAATATCTCGATCTGGCATAAGGCAAGATGCGTGTCATCCTTATATAGCCAGACCATGTTTATCGGACCAGATTTGATACTGACAATTCAAACGACTTGGGCAAGTCCGTTTGGGAATGGCCATTCTCTTACCAGCTATCAAATCTCCGATTGGCCTAGAGATATTACCTCCGTTAAACGGCAGGGACAAATCCCATCTTGTTCCATCACTATGAACTACACATTTCATAATACACCCAACCAAGGTCCGTATAGCTCCCAGTTACGAAACAGCGTTAGACAATGATCAAAGCGCATTACTCCATGTGCAGTCACATGCATGCGAACTCAGGTCTAAGGACTATACTCTATAGTCGTATATGAGAACTTCTTATGACACAGATATTAATATCTTGCAGAGTTCTCATCAGCGGGCCATGTCCGGTCATATGCTCCCCTACATATACCTATGTGTCGACTTTGATGCCGCGCATCTATGACCCCTCGAAACTTGGTCATAAGTCTCAACACAATCTAGTCTCAACAGGTTGTTGGTGTTCCAATTTCAACAACCTTCGACTATGGACACTATGATTTATGTCACTTCGTTAAATATGGGGTTTCAGGATCAAGTCTACTCATGTACTTCGATGGCCCATATATAGTGACATGAATCATTTTGGAACGATTATTTTATATCACAGTTAAAATAATCCAGAAATAAAAATTTCATTAACATTTTAAAATGTTTACATGAACCTTTCAAAACAACTAAGTAAAGCCCTTTACAAACTCCCACTGAAATTAAGACTACATCTTAATTTCACTCATCCTACAGCTACAGTCCGCGACTCGTGCTTAGGCATAAGGAGTGGCTTTGTTAATAGATTAGCAACGTTCTCATTCGATGAAACTTGCTTATCTACTTAACACCTCTGTCATTTATCTCACGGAATAGGTTATACCTATCCTCAAGGTGTTTGGACCTATGATGTGCAGCTAGTCTCATCTATGCTGGGAATCACATCAAGTTCAGTGATGAACTCTTCTTTCCAAACAACCTCTTTCGCCGCTTCTCAAGCTGCGAAATGTTCAGCTTAAGTCATGGAGTCAGCAACAGTGCCTTGCACCGCCAGTTAGACACAAGATATAGCCGGACTGTGACCAGGAATTATCTTTGTCTATTGGAAACTTGCCTTTCAGACTCTATCGACTTGTAGCACCTCACTTTCTCCGTAAATCAAGAACTTATCCTAAGTATTCCTCAAATACTTCAGAATATTCTTTACGGCAATCCAGTGATTCTTTGCTGGATTTGACTGGTCTTTACTTGTCTTGCTTAGCATTAAAGCAACATCAAAACAAGTACGTGTCATGGCATACATGATAGATCCAATTGCCGTCGCATATGGAATCCTATCCATGCATTCAAGCTCAGCAGATATCGCAGGACACTGTATCTTGCTTAATGAATTTCCATGTGACATTGGCATAAAACCCTTCTTGGATTGCTGATTATGTGTAGGACTTTGTCAATTTAAGAATCCTGACTTTGTCCTACCAGCTCTTTTGGATCTTTATCTTTAGATCCAAAATCCAAGAACTACGTGGCTTTACCCATGTCAATCATAAAACCAACTCCCAAGCCAGTCCTTTACCGACTGCAGCATTGGGACGTTATATCCGAGAATCAGTATGTCATCGACATACACTATGAGAAATGCAATAATGCTCCCACTTATCTTTTAGTAAACGCACAGTTCCACTTCGTTCCTGTTCAAGTCAAAACTTTGACTACTTCAACAGAACGAAGATTCCAACTCCGATGTGTTTGCTTCCATCCATGAATGGATCAATGAAGCTAACTTACACATAGTGTAATTTTTTCGGAGTCCGGGCTCACTTTCTCTTCTGTGAATTTCGCAGGTTCGTCACTTTCAATGATCATCAGATCATGGCAACTTTCAATGATCATCAGGTTCAACTAATGACGAGAAATCACTCTCGGATTAGTGACTGATTCATTCAGATCTGCGAACTTCAGGCTCTACAGGTGTAGATTCTACAGAAATCTGTAAATCCATCCGCTGCTCTTCCTTAAAAGGTTGAACAGCCTCCTGTAATTCTCGAATTTCTTCGAGTTACACTTTTACTCCCACTGTTCTTCTTGGAAATTAACTTCCCTTCTTAGAAAACAGAATGGACGTAAAAGGTAAGAAGCCTTGGTTTCCCTAGGACAACCAGCGAAGTAGCACAACTACAAATACTCAGTAAAGACGAATTTGGATTGATTCCAATCCACATTTACGTGGTGTCTTTCAACTGATATTGGTGGAACTATTTCAGCGTAAACTTAGATATTTCTAGAGCATTATTCTTAAAGAATATCTTGGAAGATTCGTGTGACTCATCTTTAATCATTTCTAATAAGATCTGATTCTTTCTCACAGAAACACCTCTAGGTTTTTCAGGAGAAATGAGCTGTGAAGCGACTTCACACTCATTCAGATGATCACACCATCAATGACTTAAGTATTCTCACTCTTGATCTAATCCAGAGTCTCAATACTTCTGTCACTCAGATTCTATACCTCAATTTTGGAACTCTTTCGATCATATCAAAGATTCCGACTTGTGTCTCATCAAATGAACACAGTCACACTCACTGAAGTAATCAGTAGAGACAATGAAGTACAGAAAATTTTCTCTGGCATTACTGCTCATCGGACCACATACATGAGTATGTCCAATGTCCAATAAGCCTTTGGGCCTTTCTCTGGCTCGGCTAAGATGGGCCCTTTGTGTTTCGGTCCAGTAAGAAGAATTCAAGTCTCATAAGATATCCATTCAAATGAGCCCAAAAGTCCATAACTATGGGGTTTCTGAATCCGACTTACTCTATGTGACCAAAACATTTATGCCAAGAAAAATCAGGTTTAATTCATCAGATTTAAACCAATTCGGTATTTATGTTATATTTAGGCACTCTTTGGTTTAAGATATAAAACCCATTCCTTGAATAGGGTGCTACAATTAACATTTCATTAAGATCAAAAGAACAAAACTTGTCTTTATCAAAATGAAAAACATTCAAATTCTTTACAAGAAAATGAAAAACAACTCTGCTTAAAGCAGGTACATTGTAGCAATTACTTAATACAAAACCAAGCCTCAAAGGCATCTACAAGTGAAAACCCTACGGCTGAGGCAGCATCCCAAGCTCCTTCCAGACACGCGGTTCCACTTGCCCTTCCTTCAACGTTCTACTGTTGCTCAGGCTATGCATATTATAACAAATATCAGTGCCACAACCAGTAATCAATACCTATAAGGTATAACTTGAAGTAATAACATGAATACCTGAGGAAGTAGTCTCATACATCAACTTCAACTCCTCATAATCTTCCATGAATTTAATGCAATCTCTCTTCCAATGCCCAGTCTCTTTACAGTAGCAGCACTTACCAACGTAAGAGGTATCTGACTCGGGCTCAGAAGACACACGCTTGCCATGATTCAAAATCTGGACAACTTTGTCTTCACCCTTGTCTGCATTAGGTTTAGTAAACCTACCCTTCTCATTCATGAGATTGTACAGGGTACTCTTCACGTTTGGCTCAACTGTCTTGAGCATATCATGCAGTTCAGTCAACGTCTTCGTTAAGCCTTTCTTGATATAGTTCCTTACGAACTTATCATAGCTTGACGGCAGTGACTGCAGAATGATCTCAGTTGCCCATTCCTGGCTAACTGGATAATCCAGTTTCCTCAGGTTATCAATGTAACCCATCATTTTACTGACATGAGGACTTACTGGATGATCATTTGGTAGCTTGCAGCTAGTGAGAGATTTAACCAACTGGTATCTCTCCACTCTTACCTGCTCCTGAAATTTCAATTTCAGGCTGCTGATCATCTCTATTGGCGACTCCATATTCTCATATTGCTTCAGCAAATCTGAGTCCATGGTAGCCAATATCAGACCACGCACATCTACCGCATCATTATAATGCTTATTCCAAGCATTATATACTGCATGAGAGGCATTGGACCCGATCCTCACGGGGAGAGCTCTCTCAAGGACATAGTCCTTTCTCTCCTGCCTGAGAACTAGTCTCAGGTTCCGCGACCAAGTCAAGAAATTTGATCCGTTCAGTTTGTCCATCTCAAGGACATACCGGATCGAGAAAGTGTTTTGATTGTTTGTGCTCGTCATAGCTGAAATTTAGAGATAAATAGAGTTTTAGTTATTTAGTTCATAAAAGAGTAATCTTAATAACTTATAAGAAAACTCGCATTGCATTCAAAATTTCTTTGTTTTAACCTCATAAGAATACAATGATTCCGAGACCCATGTTTAGCTAAATCCAAAGTGGGCCACTGGCCGTCACCCAGAATTAGCTATACTTGGTAAGCATACACACAGCTAGTTATAACCAATAACTCTCGGTTGTGAATTGGACCCGAGGCCCAAATTCACCAGATGTCTCAAGGCCCGGGACTCCCGATGGCCCAGTCAAGGAAACCAATCTCTTACAGCCAAATAATCACTAAAATCTGGGACTCCCAATGAAATTAGTGACTATATACTACTTTACTTACGCGAAAACAGATACCTCACACTGTAAGCCATATCTGTAATCAAATAAGCGTTAAGTAGCTGACAAGATTGGAAAGACATCCAAGCTTGATATTGCTTTTGAGGATTTTTATCCAAAATAGAAGATTACTATTTTGGGAAACTTTCTTATTTTAGAAACTTTCTAAATTTAGTAACTTACTAAAAATAGAAATTTCTAATTTAAATATTTCATTAAATATTTTGGGTTGAGTCACAAATTATAGGCCCAATTCTTGGCCCAAGACCATAGAATTCTAGTTGGCCCTATAATTTGACATAACCGATCCGGTTTATTAATTCTGGTCCAAGACCAAATTAACTATCAAAACCATCAGTTATTTACTAAACCAGACCAGCTCTAAATTATTTGGTCCAACCAAATCAAACTTAGACCAGCCTTCGGTTTAGGTTAAAATTCAATTTTATGAATTTCAATCCGGTTTAACCAGAAATAAAATTATTTCCAGCAAACCGCGATTTGGGTTAACCGCTTGAACCACCAATTAAATTGGATCGGTTCAGTTAAGTCCAAAACCGGGAAGAAACACCTTGTGTTTTAACCAATTTTGACCTAACTTGCGGTTCTGGCTAAAGTAGACAATGAACCACAATCGGATTGATCGGTTCATTGTCTCGGTTTAGGGAAAGTGTTGGGTCGTTTAGATGATCCTGATTCAATTCCAGATTCAGATTATCCTAAACATGCGATCTAGGTTCTTCTCAGAATAGAAACAAATGATGATCTCACCTTATACCTGTTATTGCAGCGGAAGAAGATGGTATGTCTGAGATCAGAGAAACACCGAGGGATGAATCCTCCAAAGGTTCACACACGCTTTCACAGGAAACAGCTGCTAGACCACGAGGGGAACTCGGCGCAGAGAGAGAGAGAGTTTACGGCTCAAGTCTTAGGGTTTATCAGTCTGAAACTCGAGTTTTATGACACAAAACTCGTCCTGTTCCATTTGGGCCATTTGGCCCAAATACCAATTAACTCGTCGGTGTTTGCGCACTGCATCGATCGTTGCACCTTATGCATCGATCGATGCACAGTGGCTAAACCTTTTATTCTCTCTAAGTACAGTAAATGCCTAGCACTTTTACTGTACTTCTGCTAAACCGTTCCTACACATTTTCCTGTTAGCTTAGGCGTGTGACCCATATGGGATCATATAATAAAGGCAATAAGTCCAAGACTTATAGATCATGAGCGGACTCTAGCAAGCCATCATGACCCCCAGTATTATATGACTTATGTCTGATCATTGACATACTCTTACTTTCTAGAGACAGTACCGAGATTACTGGACACAATTCCAACAATCTCCCACTTGTACTGGAATCTCTGTATTCATAATCCTTTTGTCTCAATATCTCGATTAGTCATAAGGCAAGATTAGTGTCATCCTTATAAAGCCTAATCTTGTTCATCGGACTCTGATTTGATACTGACAATACAAACGACTCGGGAAAGTCCGTTTGAGCATGGCCATGCGTTTTCCAGTATTCAAATCTCCGATTGGCCTAGAGATATTCACTCCATTTATATTGGAGGGACAGATCCCATCTTGTTCCATCACTGTAAACTACTCACTTCATGATGTACCCAAACAAGGTCCTTATAGCTATCGCAGAACGATAGCGTTAGACAATGATCAAAGTGCATCAGTCCATATGCAGTCACATGCATGCGAACTCAGGTCTAAGGACTATACTCTATAGTCGTAGTAAGAATCTCTTATGACACAGATATAAATATCCTGAAGAGTTCTTATTAGCGGGTCTTGTCCGGTCGTATGTTCCCAACATACACCTATGTACTGACTTTGATGCCGAGCATCTATGACACACTGAGACTTTGTCATAAGTCACGTACCAATCCAATCTTACACGGTTGTTGGTGTTCCAATTTCAACAACCTTCGACTAGGGACAGGATGATATAAAACATTTATCAAATATAGGATCTCATGATCAAGCTAAATGACTTCGATGACTCAAGATCAAATCATTTACTTCGATGACCTATAAAATGGTTCATATCATTTTGGAACGATTATTTCATCACAGTTAAAATAATCTTGAAATAATAATTTCATTAAAACATAAATAATAATGTTTTACAAGAACATATCAAATAACTAAAATAAAGCTCACAAAACTCCCACTCAAATTTAGATTACATTTCAATGTTTCTAATGCCTACAGCTTCAGTCAGGAGCTCGAGCTTAGGCCTTGGGAGTGGCTTTGTCAACGGATCAGCGACATTATCATCTGTCGGAACTCGGCTGATCTTGACTTCCTTTCTATTAATGATGTCACGTATCAAGTGATATCTTCTTTGAACATGCTTGGATTTCTGGTGTGATCTTGGTTCCTTTGCCTGAGCTATAGCACCATTGTTGTCACAAAATAGTGCCAGAGGCTCAGCCGCATCTGGTATCACACCTAGTTCCATAATGAACTTTCGAATCCAAACAGCTTCCTTCGCTGCTTCTGAGGCGGCGATATATTCAGCTTCTGTAGTGGAATCAGCAACGGTGTCCTGCTTGGAGCTTCTCCAACTTACTGCACCGCCATTCAGACAAAAGACATAACCGGACTGTGACCGGAAATCATCTGTGTCTGTCTGGAAACTTGCGTCCGTGAATCCACTGACTTTAAGCACATCACTTCCACCGTACACTAAGAACTTATCCTTAGTATGTCTTAGATACTTCAAGATGTTCTTTACGGCAATCCAATGGTTTTCACCTGGATTTGACTGGTATCTACTCGTCATGCTCAATGCGTAAGCAACATCAGGACGAGTACAGATCATGGCATACATGACAGATCCTATTGCAGATGCATAAGGAATATTCTTCATGCGCTCAAGCTCAGCAGCCGACGTAGGGCTCTGCTTCTTGCTTAGCGTTGTGCCATGTACCATTGGCGTGAAGCCCTTCTTGGAATCTTTCATGCTGAATCTTTGTAGGACTTTGTCAATGTATGAGTCTTGACACAAGCCTATCAGCCTCTTAGGTCTATCCCGATAGATCCTAATTCCAAGAACGTATGCGGCTTCACCCATGTCTTTCATGGAAAAACAACTTCCAAGCCAGTCTTTTACAGACTTCAGCATTGGAATGTCGTTTCCGAGAAGCAGTATGTCATCAACATACAGAATAAGAAAAACGATTTTGCTCCCACTAGTTTTCTTATACACGCATTGTTCTTCTTCGTTTCTGATAAAGTCAAATTGCTTGATCGCTTCATCAAAACGAAGATTCCAGCTCCTCGATGCTTGCTTCAATCCATAAATGGATTTATGAAGTTTGCATACTTTCCCAGCATTCTTTGGATCTATGTAACCGTCAGGTTGTGTCATATACACATCCTCTTCCAGAATACCATTCAGGAAGGCGGTTTTCACGTCCATCTGCCAAATTTCATAATCATGAAAAGCTGCAGTTGCTAGTAGAATCCGAATAGATTTCATCATAGCCACCGGTGAATAGGTTTCATCGTAGTCCACACCGTGAACTTGTCTGAAACCTTTTGCCACCAACCTGGCTTTATAAATCTGGACATTTCCATCCACGTCAATCTTCTTCTTGAAGATCCATTTGCACTCGATGGCTTTTACACCAACGGGTAAGTCAACCAATGAAAAGACTTGGTTGACCGACATGGAGTCCATTTCGGAATCAGTGGCCTTGCGCCACTTAGAGGAATCTGGGCCCATCATGGCTTGATTGAAGTTCGATGGTTCATCACCATCAATGATCAAAAGATCATGACAGTCAGTCACGAGGAATCCCTGATATCTCTCGGGTTCGTGACGGATCCTCCCGGATCTTCGAACTTCAGGTACTACAGGTTCAGGCTCTACAATTTCTTGTAGATCCTCCTGCTGCTCTTCCTCATTAGGTTGAGCAGTATCCTGTTCATCTTGAATTTCTTCAAGCAGTACCTTACTCCCACTGTCTTTCTTAGAGAGAAACTCTCTCTCAAGAAAGTTACAATCCCGGGCAACAAAGATCTTGTTCTCGGAACGTAGATAGAAGTAATAAGCCTTGGTTTCCCGTGGATAACCAATGAAGTAGCATTTGTCAGATTTCGGTGTAAGCTTGTCTGAGATCAATCTCTTGACATAGGCTTCACAACCCCAAATTCTGAGATAAGACAGCACTGGAGCTTCTCCAGTCCATAATTCATATGGTGTCTTTGCCACTGTTTTTGATGGCGCTCTATTTAGAGTGAACACTGCTGTTAGCAGAGCATATCCCCAAAGGGATATTGGAAGGTCTGTGTGACTCATCATAGATCGAACCATATCCAATAAGGTCCGATTTCTCCTCTCAGACACACCATTCCATTGAGGTGTTCCAGGAGGAGTGAGTTGGGATACGATCCCACACTCTCTCAGATGATCACTGAATTCTTGGCTTAAGTATTCTCCTCCTCGGTCGGACCGAAGAGCCTTAATGCTTTTGCCAAGTTGGTTCTGTACTTCATTTTGGAATTCTCTGAACTTCTCAAAAGATTCAGACTTATGTTTCATTAAATAAACATATCCATACCTACTGAAATCATCAGTAAAGGTAATGAAGTACTGATAGTTTCCTCTTGCATTAGTGGACATTGGGCCACACACATCAGTGTGTATCAGGCCCAATAAGTCACTGGCCCTCTCGTTAGGTTTATTAAAGGGGGCCCGTGTCATTTTGCCCATCATGCAGGATTCGCATTTCTCACATGACTCAAAGTCAAATGAGCCAAGAAGTCCATTCGAATGGAGCCTCTTGATGCGTTTCTCGCTGATGTGCCCTAAACGACAATGCCATAGAAACGTTCGGTTTTCCTCATTAGGTTTAAACCGTTTTGTATTAATGTTATAAATTGGCGCGGATTGATCGAGTATGTAAAGCCCATTCGTAAGAGGGGCAGAACCATAGAACAAATTGTTGCGATTGAAGGAACATAATTTATTCTTAACTGAAAAATCATAACCTTCCAAATCCAACAAAGAAATTGAAATAATATTTCTGCTTATAGCAGGTACAAAATAACAATTATTAAGTTCTAAAATCAATCCCGAAGGTAAAGACAACAAGTAAGTTCCTACAGCTAGTGCTGAAACTTTCGCTCCATTCCCAACTCGTAGTTCCACTTGTCCTTGCTTCAGCCTTCTACTGTTGCTGAGTGCCTGCATATTAGTACAAATATGAGCCCCACAACCAGTATCCATGACCCATGAGGTATTATCAGAAGTAGTTGTATTAACTTCTATAACAAAAATACCTGATGAAGAAGTCTCGAAAGTCTTCTTCTTTAATTCCTTTAGACCTTCCTGGAATTTCTTGCAATCTCTTCTCCAATGCCCCAGTTCTTTGCAGAACCTGCACATGTCAGTAGGCCCAGCCTTGGACTTGGGCTTGGGCTTTGGTGTGTCTGAGTCCACGACTTGGACACCCTTGGCCTTTCCCTTATCCTTAGCAGAAGACTTCTTAAACCCCTTGCCCTTTTGTACCATAAGTACATTGGGGTCCTTGGCGGTTTTCTTCAAGTTGGGCTCTGCAGTCTTGAGCATTCCGTGAAGCTCAGGCAGTGTCTTACTCAAGCCATGCATGTTAAAGTTCAGAATGAACTGATCATAGCTTGCAGGTAAAGACTGCAGAATGATGTCGCAGGCAAGTTCCTGGCTGATTGGGCAGTCGAGTTTGTGAAGATGATCGAGATAACCCATCATCTTCAACACATGAGGACTCACTGCCGCATTCGCAGCCAACTTACAGTCCAAGAGGTTCTTAACTGTCTGGAACCTCTCGGTCCTAGCCTGCTCCTGAAAAAGCGATTTCAGGCTTGCCATGATCTCGATTGGAGACAATACACTTTCGAACTGTTTTTGCAGCTCTGGAGTCATTGTCACCAACATCAGGCAATAAACATCATTTTCATCTGACGAATGCTTTTCCCAAGCATTGTGCAGAGTCCTGGCAGCATTGGCAAGAGGCCTCTCGGGGAGGGGATCTCGAAGGACATAATCCTTCTTCTCCTGCTTGAGGACCAGCCTCAAGTTCCTTGACCATGTCAGGAAGTTCGTTCCAGTCAGCTTCTCCTTCTCGAGAACAGACCGGATCGAGAATGTGTTTTGTGTGCTTGTAGTAGTCATATCTGAAATATATAAATAAAAAGGTTATTAGTTATTATGTTCAAAATGACTAATCTCATATTAAAATTTAATATGATTAATCACGCATTATATTCAATAACATAAGTTACCCTCAATAGAATATAATGATTCCAAGATCCACATATAACTAAGATTAAAGTGGGCCACTGGCCGTCACCCAATCTTAGCTTATATCGGTAAGCCCTATATCGGCTAATTATATCCGTGATATAACTCTTGGTTGTGAATCTGGGCCCGAGGCCCAATCCACTCTGATGTCTCAAGGCCCGGGACTCCCGATGGCCTAGTCAAGAAAACCAGACTATACAGTCATGTAATCATTAATGTCTGGGACTCCCAATGACATTTATGAATCACAAACTGTCTTACCCACGCAAAAGCAGACATCCTCACACTGTAAGGCCATGAATGCAATTGAATGGGCTTTGACAGCTGACATAGCCTGGACAAGACATCCACCGCTTGATATTATTTGAGGTTCGTAGGTTTATTAAAATCATTCCCAAAATAGAAGATTACTATTTCGGGAAACTTTCTATTTATGGAAACCTACTATTTTTGGAAACTTTCTAAAATTGGAAACTTTCTAAAACCGAAAACTTTCTAACTTTAGAAACTTCTTTCAAATCCAAAACCCGCAAATTCAGAAACTTCTATTTAAAGAAACTTTCTAATTATAAAATTTCGGAAAATATAATTCAAAAACGACTTTATAAATTTATAAAATAGATTTTAAATTATTCTGAAGAAAGACTCAATTAACTGGCCCAATTGTTTTAACTTCTTGGCCCGAGGCCCAAGAATTGGTCCATGTCCAAGACATGACCCAATTGTCCAATTAATTGACATAACCGGTCTGGTTCATTAAAACTGGTCTAACCAAGTTTTAATTACTACGATGACCACAATTGTCAACCGGTTATTTACTAAACCGGATTTTCTCAATTTATTTGGTCCAACCAAATCAAATTAGAAATTCCTGGTTTAGGCACTAAATCCAATATTTCTTTCGACATTGGATTTCTTATCCCGGTTTAACCAGACTTAATAAAATTATTAAATCTGTTTATTAAACCAGAACGAATCAATTTTAATCAAATTAAACCGAGCCAAAACCCTAACCGCATCGATCGATGCTCACAGCATCGATCCTGCAACGATCGTTCATCGATCCTGCAACGATCGATGCTCTCACGTGTGCACGAACGGTTATCAGGTTTGGCCGAGAGATTCTCGCGAGATCCATGCGATCGTTCGAACGATCCATGCGATCGCGGTCAATCTCTCGCGACTGCAACGATCGATCCTTGCATTGCATCGATCGATGCAATGCGATCTCAGTCGATGCAAGATCAGTTTCGATCGCATACCAAATCAATATAGCTTGGTCATGCGATTTTTTTAACTGTTTGTTTAGGATTTAATTCTTGTTTCTTAAGTGTTTTAATCTTATCAGTAGATTGATTCAAAAACACCTCTTTAAACAATCCTAAAACATGAATCTAAACAAGAAGAACCAGAACCTAAAGCTCTGATACCACTGTTGGGTCGTTTAGATGATCCTGATTCAATTCCAGATTCAGATTATCCTAAACATGCGATCTAGGTTCTTCTCAGAATAGAAACAAATGATGATCTCACCTTATACCTGTTATTGCAGCGGAAGAAGATGGTATGTCTGAGATCAGAGAAACACCGAGGGATGAATCCTCCAAAGGTTCACACACGCTTTCACAGGAAACAGCTGCTAGACCACGAGGGGAACTCGGCGCAGAGAGAGAGAGTTTACGGCTCAAGTCTTAGGGTTTATCAGTCTGAAACTCGAGTTTTATGACACAAAACTCGTCCTGTTCCATTTGGGCCATTTGGCCCAAATACCAATTAACTCGTCGGTGTTTACGCACTGCATCGATCGTTGCACCTTATGCATCGATCGATGCACAGTGGCTAAATCTTTTATTCTCTCTAAGTACAGTAAATGCCTAGCACTTTTACTGTACTTCTGCTATGCCGTTCCTACACATTTTCCTGTTAGCTTAGGCGTGTGACCCATATGGGATCATATAATAAAGGCAATAAGTCCAAGACTTATAGATCATGAGCGGACTCTAGCAAGCCATCATGACCCCCAGTATTATATGACTTATGTCTGATCATTGACATACTCTTACTTTCTAGAGACAGTACCGAGATTACTGGACACAATTCCAACAGGGACCCGCTCCTGTTGCATCGCTAGGAGGTTCATATTACTATGTGACCTTTATTGATGACTCCACAAGGAAAGTGTGGGTTTACTTCATGAAAAACAAGCATGAAGTGTTTTTTTTTTTCAAAAGATGGAAAGCCATGGTTGAGATTGAGACGAATCTCAAGTTGAAGTGTCTAAGGTCTGATAACGGCGGAGAGTACATCAGCGAGGAGTTTAAAAGATATTGCACTGATAGTGGGATCAAGATGGTGAAGACTATTCCTGGAACGCCTCAATAAAATGGAGTATCTGAAAGGATGAACATTACCTTGAATGAGCGTGCAAGGAGCATGAGACTGCACTACGGATTGCGTAAGACGTTTTGGGCGGATGCAATCAATACCGCAACCTTCTTAATAAACAGAGGACCGTCTGTTCCGTTGGGATTCAAGATCCCTGAAGAAGTTTGGAGCGGAAAGAAAGTAAACCTTTCTTATCTTAAAGTATTTGGTTGCTTAGCTTATGTTCACATTGATGATGCTACAAGAAGTAAACTTGATGCAAAATCGAAGAAGTGTTACTTCATTGGTTATGGTGACACAGAGTTCGGTTATCGGTTTTGGGATGACGAAAATCGGAGGAACATCCGCAGCAAGAATGTTGTGTTTAACGAAGAAGCGTTGTACTAGGATAAGCTAAAAGAAATCTCCGGAAAGAAGGAGTGTAAAGCTGTTGAATTGGGAGATATCCTGGCACCAAAGTTGCAGCAGGATACAACAACAACAGAAGAACGGGTTTCTTAAGAGGAGTATAGTGAGGCAGATGAAAATGATGATTTAGAAGAGATCCCATGTAGGCCAGTCACAGAGTTACGACAGTCAAACAGAATCATCAAGAAACCGGTAAGATTTTCTCCATTACTCAACTACATTAAGCTCACAGATAGAGGCGAGCATGAATGTTATGAAGAGACAATACAAGCAGATGAATTAATTCAGTGGGGCTTGCAGTGAATGATGAGATGGACTCGTTGATGTCCAATCACACGTGGGAGTTAGGTGATTTACCTAAGAAGAAAATGGCATTACAAAACCTGAAGGTGAAACTCTCGGAAGAGTTTGAGGTGAAAGTGTAGGGATTCGTTTAGTTGATCCTGATGTAATTCACAGATTCAGATCACCCTAAACATACAGATCTAGGTTCTCTTGATTAGAAACATTAGATGATCTCACCTTTTACCTGTTTGTTGCAGCGGAAGGAATAGAACAGGTCAGAGATCAGATAGATGCACCGAGGGATGAATCCTCCAAAGGTTCACACACGCTTCACAAGGAAATGGCTGCTAGACCACGAGGAAGAGAGGCGCAGAGAGAGAGGAGAATCGCGGCTGGGTGTTAGGGTTGGGGAGAAAAGACTTGGCTTTTAGTCATTAAAAGCCTTCTCTTTCCCTTTTGGGCTTTTGGGCCCAATCTGATTAAATCCCATTTAATCAGACCCATTAATCTTTCTCTCTTAGTACGACAAATGCCTAGCACTTTTGTCGTACTTCTGCTAAGCCGTTCCAACACATTTTCCTGTTAGCTTAGGCGTGTGACCCATATGGGATCATATAATAAAGGCAATAAGTCCAAGACTTATAGATCATGAGCGGACTCTAGCAAGCCATCATGATCCCCAGTATTATATGACTTATGTCTGATCTCGACATACTCTTACTTTCTAGAGACAGTACCGAGATTACTGGACACAATTCCAACAATCTCCCACTTGTACTGGAATCTCTGTATTCATAATCCTTTTGTCTCAATATCTCGATTAGTCATAAGGCAAGATTGGTGTCATCCTTATAAAGCCTAATCTTGTTCATCGGACTCTGATTTGATACTGACAATCCAAACGACTCGGGAAAGTCCGTTTGAGCATGGCCATGCGTTTTCCAGTATTCAAATCTCCGATTGGCCTAGAGATATTCACTCCACTTATATTGGAGGGACAAATTCCGTCTTGTTCCATCACTGTAAACTACTCATTTTATAATGCACCCAAACAAGGTCCTTATAGCTATCACAGAACGATAGCGTTAGACAATGATCAAAGTACATCAGTCCATGTGCAGTCACATGCATGTGAACTCAGGTCTAAGGACTATACTCTATAGTCGTAGTAAGAATCTCTTATGACACAGATATAAATATCCTGAAGAGTTCTTATAGTCGGGTCTTGTCCGGTCGTATGTTCCCAACATACACCTATGTACTGACTTTGATGCCGTGCATCTATGACACACTGAGACTTTGTCATAAGTCACGTACCAATCCAGTCTCACACGGTTGTTGGTGTTCCAGTTTCAACAACCTTCGACTAGGGACATGATGATATAAAACATTTATCAAATATAGGATCTCATGATCAAGCTAAATGACTTCGATGACTCAAGATCAAATCATTTACTTCGATGACCTATAAAATGGTTCATATCATTTTGGAACGATTATTTCATCACAGTTAAAATAATCTTGAAATAATAATTTCATTAAAACATAAATAATGTTTTACAAGAACATATCAAATAACTAAAATAAAGCTCACAAAACTCCCACTCAAATTTAGATTACATTTCAATGTTTCTAATGCCTACAGCTTCAGTCAGGAACTCGAGCTTAGGCCTTGGGAGTGGCTTTGTCAACGGATCAGCGACATTATCATCTGTCGGAACTCGGCTGATCTTGACTTCCTTTCTATTAATGATGTCACGTATCAAGTGATATCTTCTTAGAACATGCTTGGATTTCTGGTGTGATCTTGGTTCCTTTGCCTGAGCTATAGCACCATTGTTGTCACAAAACAGTGCCAGAGGCTCAGCCGCATCTGGTATCACACCTAGTTCCATAATGAACTTTCGTATCCAAACAGCTTCCTTCGCCGCTTCTGAGGCGGCGATATATTCAGCTTCTGTAGTGGAATCAGCAACGGTGTCCTGCTTGGAGCTTCTCCAACTTACTGCACCGCCATTCAGACAAAAGATATAACCGGACTGTGACCGGAAATCATCTGTGTCTGTCTGGAAACTTGCGTCCGTGAATCCACTGACTTTAAGCACATCACTTCCACCGTACACCAAGAATTTATCCTTAGTATGTCTTAGATACTTTAAGATATTCTTTACGGCAATCCAATGGTTTTCACCTGGATTTGACTGGTATCTACTCGTCATGCTCAATGCATAAGCAACATCAGGACGAGTACAGATCATGGCATACATGACATATCCTATTGCAGATGCATAAGGAATATTTTTCATGCGCTCAAGCTCAGCAGCCGACGTAGGGCTCTGCTTCTTGCTTAGCGTTGTGCCATGCACCATTGGCGTGAAGCCCTTCTTGGAATCTTTCATGCTGAATCTTTGTAGGACTTTGTCAATGTATGAGTCTTGACACAAGCCTATCAGCCTCTTAGGTCTATCCCGATAGATCCTAATTCCAAGAACGTATGCGGCTTCACCCATGTCTTTCATGGAAAAACAACTTCCAAGCCAGTCTTTTACAGACTTCAGCATTGGAACGTCGTTTCCGAGAAGCAGTATGTCATCGACATACAGAATAAGAAATACAATTTTGCTCCCACTAGATTTCTTATACACGCATTGTTCTTCTTCGTTTCTAATGAAGTCAAATTGCTTGATCGCTTCATCAAAACGAAGATTCCAGCTCCTCGATGCTTGCTTCAATCCATAAATGGATTTATGAAGCTTGCATACTTTCCCAGCATTCTTTGGATCTATGTAACCGTCAGGTTGCGTCATATACACATCCTCTTCCAGAATACCATTCAGGAATGCGGTTTTCACGTCCATCTGCCAAATTTCATAATCATGAAAAGCTGCAGTTGCTAGTAGAATCCGAATAGATTTCATCATAGCCACCGGTGAATAGGTTTCATCGTAGTCCACACCGTGAACTTGTCTGAAACCTTTTGCCACCAACATGGCTTTATAAATCTGGACATTTCCATCCACGTCAATCTTCTTCTTGAAGATCCATTTGCACTCGATGGCTTTTACACCAGCGGGTAAGTCAACCAACGAAAATACTTGGTTGACCGACATGGAGTCCATTTCGGAATCAGTGGCCTTGCGCCACTTAGAGGAATCTGGGCCCATCATGGCTTGATTGAAGTTCGATGGTTCATCACCATCAATGATCAGAAGATCATGACAGTTAGTCACGAGGAATCCTTGATATCTCTCGGGTTCGTGACGGATCCTCCCGGATCTTCGAACTTCAGGTACTACAGGTTCAGGCTCTACAATTTCTTGTAGGTCCTCCTGCTGCTCTTCCTCATTAGGTTGAGCAGTATCCTGTTCATCTTGAATTTCTTCAAGCAGTACCTTACTCCCACTGTCTTTCTTAGAGAGAAACTCCCTCTCAAGAAAGTTACAATCCCGGGCAACAAAAATCTTGTTCTCGGAACGTAGATAGAAGTAATAAGCCTTGGTTTCCCGTGGATAACCAATGAAGTAGCATTTATCAGATTTTGGTGTAAGCTTATCTGAGATTAATCTCTTGATATAGGCTTCACAACCCCAAATTCTGAGATAAGACAGCACTGGAGCCACTCCAGTCCATAATTCATATGGTGTCTTTGCTACTGCTTTTGATGGCGCTCTGTTTAGAGTGAACACTGCTGTTAGCAGAGCATATCCCCAAAGGGATATTGGAAGGTCTGTGTGACTCATCATAGATCGAACCATATCCAATAAGGTCGATTTCTCCTCTCAGATACACCATTCCATTGAGGTGTTCCAGGAGGAGTGAGTTGGGATACGATCCCACACTCTCTCAGATGATCACTGAATTCCTGGCTTAAGTATTCTCCTCCTCGGTCGGACCGAAGAGCCTTAATGCTTTTGCCAAGTTGGTTCTGTACTTCATTTTGGAATTCTCTGAACTTTTCAAAAGATTCAGACTTATGTTTCATCAAATAAACATATCCATACCTACTGAAATCATCAGTGAAGGTAATGAAGTACTGATAGTTTCCTCTTGCATTAGTGGACATTGGGCCACACACATCAGTGTGTATCAGGCCCAATAAGTCACTGGCCCTCTCGTTAGGTTTATTAAAGGGGGCCCGTGTCATTTTGCCCATCATGCAGGATTCGCATTTCTCACATGACTCAAAGTCAAATGAGCCAAGAAGTCCATTCGAATGGAGCCTCTTGATGCGTTTCTCGCTGATGTGCCCTAAACGACAATGCCATAGAAACGTTCGGTTTTCCTCATTAGGTTTAAACCGTTTTGTATTAATGTTATAAATTGGCGCGGATTGATCGAGTATGTAAAGCCCATTCGTAAGAGGGGCAGAACCATAGAACAAATTGTTGCGATTGAAGGAACATAATTTATTCTTAACTGAAAAATCATAACCTTCCAAATCCAACAAAGAAATTGAAATAATATTTCTGCTTATAGCAGGTACAAAATAACAATTATTAAGTTCTAAAATCAATCCCGAAGGTAAAGACAACAAGTATGTGCCTACAGCTAGTGCTGAAACTTTCGCTCCATTCCCAACTCGTAGCTCCACTTGTCCTTGCTTCAGCCTTCTACTGTTGCTGAGTGCCTGCATATTTGTACAAATATGAGCCCCACAACCAGTATCCATGACCCATGAGGTATTATCAGAAGTAGTTGTATTAACTTCTATAACAAAAATACCTGATGAAGAAGTCTCGAAAGTCTTCTTCTTCAATTCCTTTAGACCTTCCTGGAATTTCTTACAATCTCTTCTCCAATGCCCCAGTTCTTTGCAGAACCTGCACATGTCAGTAGGCCCAGCCTTGGACTTGGGCTTGGGCTTTGGCGTGTCCTTGTCCGCGACTTGGACAGCCTTGGCCGCTCCCTTATCCTTAGCAGAGGATTTCTTAAACCCCTTGCCCTTTTGCACCATAAGCACATTGGGGTCCTTGGCGGTTTTCCTCAAGTTGGGCTCTGCAGTTTTGAGCATTCCGTGAAGCTCAGGTAGTGTCTTACTCAAACCATGCATGTTAAAGTTCAGAATGAACTGATCATAGCTTGCAGGTAAAGACTGCAGAATGATGTCGCAGGCAAGTTCCTGGCTGATTGGGCAGTCGAGTTTCTGAAGATGATCGAGATAACCCATCATCTTCAAGACATGAGGACTCACTGCCGCATTCGCAGCCAACTTACAGTCCAAGAGGTTCTTAACTGTCTGGAACCTCTCAGTCCTAGCCTGCTCCTGAAAAAGCGATTTCAGGCTTGCCATTATCTCGATGGGAGACAATACACTTTCGAACTGTTTTTGCAGCTCAGGAGTCATTGTCACCAACATCAGGCAATAAACATCATTTTCATCTGACGAATGCTTTTCCCAAGCATTGTGCAGAGTCCTGGCAGCATTGGCAAGAGGCCTCTCGGGGAGGGGATCTCGAAGGACATAATCCTTCTTCTCCTGCTTGAGGACCAGCCTCAAGTTCCTTGACCATGTCAGGAAGTTCGTTCCAGTCAGCTTCTCCTTCTCGAGAACAGACCGGATCGAGAATGTGTTTTGTGTGCTTGTAGTAGTCATATCTGAAATATATAAATAAAAAGGTTATTAGTTATATGTTCAAAATGATTAATCTCGTATTAAAGTTTAATATGATTAATCACGCATTATATTCAATAAGCTAAGTTACCCTCAATAGAATATAATGATTCCAAGATCCACATATAACTAAAATTAAAGTGGGCCACTGGCCGTCACCCAACCTTAGCTTATATCGGTAAGCCCTATATCGGCTAATTATATCCGTGATATAACTCTTGGTTGTGAATCTGGGCCCGAGGCCCAATCCACTCTGATGTCTCAAGGCCCGGGACTCCCGATGGCCTAGTCAAGAAAACCGGACTATACAGTCATGTAATCATTAATGTATGGGACTCCCAATGACATTTATGAATCACAAACCGTCTTACCCACGCAAAAGCAGACATCCTCACACTGTAAGGCCATGAATGCAATTGAATGGGCTTTGACAGCTGACATAGCCTGGACAAGACATCCAACGCTTGATATTATTTGAGGTTCGTAGGTTTATTAAAATCATTCCCAAAATAGAAGATTACTATTTCGGGAAACTTTCTATTTATGGAAACCTACTATTTTGGAAACTTTCTAAAATTGGAAACTTTCTAAAACTGGAAACTTTCTAACTTTAGAAACTTCTTTAAAATCCAAAACCCGCAAATTCAGAAACTTCTATTTTAAGAAACTTTCTAATTATAAAATTTCGGAAACTTTAATTTAAAAACGACTTTATAATTTTATAAAATAGATTTTAAATTAATCTGAAGAAAGACTCAATTAACTGGCCCAATTGTTTTAACTTCTTGGCCCGAGGCCCAAGAATTGGTCCATGTCCAAGACATGACCCAATTGTCCAATTAATTGACATAACCGGTCTGGTTCATTAAAACTGGTCTAACCAAGTTTCAATTACTACGATGACCACAATTGTCAACCGGTTATTTACTAAACCGGAATTTCTCAATTTATTTGGTCCAACCAAATCAAATTAGAAATTCCTGGTTTAGGCACTAAATCCAATATTTCTTTCGACATTGGATTTCTTATTCCGGTTTAACCAGATTTAATAAAATTATTAAAATCTGTTTATTAAACCAGAATGATGATTTTAATTAAGTTTTGAACCGAACCGTCAAAACGAACCGGTCACGAACCATCCATGGCCGTGACCTAATCCATACGACCACAGCCGACCAGCCGCGTTCAATCCACGATCCACGGACGGCCGAGCCTCACGCGATCGGGATGCAGCTGGACGGGACGATGATCGGACGAGTTCGGGACGTGAGACGGTACGATCGCAGACGGGACGAGGCGCGACGATCCGATCGTTATCGATCGTGCGATCCTCGGCTGATCGGATCGACCACGCGACGCGATCCGTGATCCGTCCGTGCGTCGTGTCCGATCCAGTCGCCCATGAGCCGATCCGACCCAACCGGCCATACCTCTCGGCCGTAAAACCAACCGGCCAAGCCGGTCGATCCATCTTTGGCCGATCGCAAATCTGAGTCATATAGCTCATGTTTTGCGATTTTTCTTGTGTGTTTAGAGTTCAATAATGTTTCTTAACTGTTTTATCTTATCAGTAATTGATTCAAAAACAATTCTAAACAGATTAAACAACCTAAACATGAATCTAAAACAAGAAACCTAAGAACCAATGGCTCTGATACCACTGTTGGATAGTTCAGTTGATCCTGATTCAATTCTCATATTGATATCAACCTAAACATGCATCAGATCTAGGTGTTCTTATTTAGAAACATGACATGATCTCACCTTTTACCTGTTTGTTGCAGCGGAAGGATTAGAACAGGTCAGAGATCAGATAGATGCACCGAGGGATGAATCCTCCAGAGGTTCACACACGCTTCACAAGGAAATGGCTGCTAGACCACGAGGAACAGAGGCGCAGGGAGAGAGAGGAATCGCGGCTGGGATTAGGGTTAGGGAGAAGAGACTTGGCTTTTAGTCATTAAAAGCCTTCTCTTTCCCTTTTGGGCTTTTGGGCCCAATCTGATTAAATCCCATTTAATCAGACCCATTAATCTCTCTCTTAGTACGACAAATGCCTAGCACTTTTGTCGTACTTCTGCTAAGCCGTTCCAACACATTTTCCTGTTAGCTTAGGCGTGTGACCCATATGGGATCATATAATAAAGGCAATAAGTCCAAGACTTATAGATCATGAGCGGACTCTAGCAAGCCATCATGATCCCCAGTATTATATGACTTATGTCTGATCTCGACATACTCTTACTTTCTAGAGACAGTACCGAGATTACTGGACACAATTCCAACATGATAACCTGGGGAAACTGGACTGCGCCATTAGCCAAGAGGTAGCCACTGACATGATTCTGCAGTCTTTGCCATCGTGTTTTGATCAGTTCATCATGAACTACAACATGCAAAACATGACTAAGACATTGACTGAGTTGCACGGCATGCTGAAGACAGCAGAGCCGAATCTCAAGAAGGCTACTCCCAGTGTCCTGATGGTACAAGGGGGTAAAAGGTTTAAGAAACCGAAGAAGGACAAGGGAAAGGCCCAGGTTGTCGAGACTGAAAGTCAAGACAAGCCCAAGCCCAAATCCGGGCCTTCTCCTGAGGATAAGTGCAACTACTGCAAGCAGTTGGGGCATTGGAAGTGAGACTGCAAGAAGTTCAAGGAAGATTACAAAGCTGAAAAAGACGTATGATGCGTCTGATTCAGGTATTTATGTTATCGAACTTAATGTTATGTCTTCTAGTTCTACTTCGTGGGTATTGGATACCGGCTGCGGTGCTCATATTTGTACAAATGTGCAGGCACTAAGAAACAGTAGGACGCTGAAGAAAGGACAAGTGGAACTACGGGTCGGGAATGGAGCTAAGGTTGCTGCACTGGCCGTAGGCACCTACGAGTTGTCCTTACCATCGGGCATGGTTTTAATTTTAAATAATTGCTACTTTGTACCCGCGATTAGCAGAAACATAATTTCAGTTTCCGTTTTGGATTTGGAAGGTTTTGATTTTGCTGTTAAGAATAAAGTTTGTTCTTTTAATCGTGATGGTACATTTCATGGTAGCGCCCCATTAGATAATGGGTTATATGTATTAGACCAAGAAATGCCTAACTTTAACATAAATACAAAGCGGTTTAAGTCCAATGACGAAAACCCGACTTTCTTATGGCATTGTCGTTTGGGCCATATCAATGAGAAACGCATCCAAAGGCTCCATCGAAATGGGCTTTTGGGCTCATTTGATTTTGAATCATGTGAGAAATGCGAATCTTGTTTGGTGGGCAAAATGGCTAGAGTCCCTTTCAACAAACCAAATGAAAGGGCCAGTGACTTATGTTGGAATTGTGTCCAGTAATCTCGGTACTGTCTCTAGAAAGTAAGAGTATGTCAATGATCAGACATAAGTCATATAATACTGGGGGTCATGATGGCTTGCTAGAGTCCGCTCATGATCTATAAGTCTTGGACTTATTGCCTTTATTATATGATCCCATATGGGTCACACGCCTAAGCTAACAGGAAAATGTGTTGGAACGGCTTAGCAGAAGTACGACAAAAGTGCCAGGCATTTGTCGTACTAAGAGAGAAAGATTAATGGGTCTGATTAAATGGGATTTAATCAGATTGGTGTTTTGGGCCCATAAGCCCAAAAGGGAAAGAGAAGGCTTTTAATAAACTAAAAGCCAATTCTCTTTCTCCGAACCCGAACCCAGGCCGCGATTTTCCTCTCCTCTCTGCGCCTCCCATCAGCTCGGTCTAGCAGCCGTTTTCTGTGATCGCGTGTGTGAGCCTTTGGAGGATTCATCCCTCGGTGTATCTCTCTGATCTCTGACCTGTTCTATTCCTTCCGCTGCAACAAACAGGTAAAAGGTGAGATCATCTAATGTTTCTATTCAAGAGAACCTAGATCTGTATGTTTAGGTTGATATGAATCTGTGAATTGAATCAGGATCAACTAAACAATTCCTACAGTGGTATCAGAGCCATTGGTTCTTAGGATTTCTTGTTTTAGATTCATGTTTAGGTTGTTTAATCTGTTTAGAAGTGTTCTGAATCAACTACTGATAAGAAAAACACTTAAGAAACTGATTTGAATCCTGAACAAACGTTTGAAATCGCAAAAACCGAGCTATATGACTCGTTTTCTTGCGATCGGCCGAGAAGAGATCGATCGGCTTGACCGGTTGGTTATCACGGCCGAGAGGTATGGCCGGTTGGGTCGGATCGCGACGATCGGAAAGGACGCACGAACCGATCGACGAACGATCGTGTTGCGTGGTCTCGTCCCGATCGTCGGATGGATCGCATCTCGATCGCGGCTCGTCCCGATCGTAGGATGGATCGCTCCCGATCGCATCTCGTCCCGTCGCGTGGATGCTTGCATCGCGCCTTACCCGTCCCGACTGTCCCGACCGAGCGTACCGTCCGGCTGCCGTGTCGATCTCGGATCGAATGCGTGCGGCTTGACGGCTGACGTAATCGCGTGAAAGTTACGATTAGGTCGTAATCGGTTCACGTGATAAATCGTTTCGGTTCGGTTAATGGTTCGGTTTAGAATTTTAATCAAAATTGATGCGTCTCGGTTTAATAAACAGATTTAATAATTTTATTAAGTCTGGTTAAACCGGGATAAGAAATCCAATGTCGAAAGAAATATTGGATTTAGTGCCTAAACCAGGAATTTCTAATTTGATTTGGTTGGACCAAATAAATTGAGAAATTCCGGTTTAGTAAATAACCGGTTGACAATTGTGGTCATCGTAGTAATTAAAATTTGGTTAGACCAATTTTAATGAACCAGACCGGTTATGTCAAATAATTGGACAATTGGGTCATGTCTTGGACATGGACCAATTCTTGGGCCTCGGGCCAAGAAGTTAAAACAATTGGGCCAATTATTTGAGTCTTTCTTCAGATCAATTTAAAATTTATTTTATAAAATATAAAGTCGATTTTAAATTAAAATTTCCGAAATTTTGAAATTAGAAAGTTTCTTAAAATAGAAGTGGCCCACTTTGATCTTAGTTATATGTGGATCTTGGAATCATTATATTCTATTGAGGGTAACTTAGGTTATTGAATATAATGCGTGATTAATCATATTAAATTTAATACGAGATTAATCATATTGAACATATTAACTAAAATCCTTTTATCTTAATTTTCAGTTATGACTAGCACAAACAATCAAAACACTTTCTCGATCCGGTCTGTCCTTAAGATGGACAAGCTGAACGGATCAAATTTCTTGACTTGGTCGCGGAACCTGAGGCTAGTCCTCAGACAGGAGAGAAAGGACTATGTTCTTGAGAGAGCTCTCCCCGTGAAGATCGGGTCCAATGCTTCTCATGCAGCATATGATGCTTGGAATAAGCATTATAATGATGCGGTAGATGTGCGTGGTCTGATATTGGCTACCATGGACTCAGACTTGCGGAAGCAATATGAGAACATGGAGTCGCCAATAGAGATGATCAGCAGCCTGAAATTGAAATTTCAGGAGCAGATAAGAGTGGAGAGATACCGGTTGGTTAAGTCTCTCACTAGCTGCAAACTACCAAATGATAATCCAGTGAGTCCTCATGTCAGTAAAATAATGGGTTACATTGATAACCTGAGGAAACTGGATTATCCAGTTAGCCAAGAGTTGGCAACTGAAATCATTCTGCAGTCACTGCCGTCAAGCTATGATAAGTTCAGAAGGAACTATATCAAGAAAGGCTTAACGAAGACGCTGACTGAACTGCATGATATGCTCAAGACAGTTGAGCCAAACGTGAAGAGTACCCTGTACAATCTCATGAATGAGAAGGGTAGGTTTACTGCTGACAAGGGTGAAGACAAAGTTGTCCAGATTTTGAATCATGGCAAGCGTGTGTCTTCTGAGCCCGAGTCAGATACCTCTTGCGTTGGTAAGTGCTGCTACTGTAAGGAGACAGGGCATTGGAAGAGAAATTGCATTAAATTCATGGAAGATGATGAGGAGTTAAAGTCGATGTATGAGACTACTTCCTCAGGTATTCATGTTATTACTTCAAGTTCTACCTTAAAGGTATTGGATACTGGTTGTGGCACTGATATTTGTGATAATATGCAGAGCCTAAGCAACAGTAGAACGTCCTTAAAAGGTATTGGATACTGGTTGTGGCACTGATATTTGTGATAATATGCAGAGCCTAAGCAACAGTAGAACGTTGAAGGAAGGGCAAGTGAAACTACATGTCTGGAAGGAGCTTGGGATGCTGCCTCAGCCGTAGGGTTTTCACTTATAGATCCCTTTTAGGCTTGGTTTTGTATTAAGTAATTGCTACAATGTACCTGCTTTAAGCAGAATTGTCTTTCATTTTCTTGTAAGAATTTGAATGTTTTTCATTTTGATAAAAGACAAGTTTTGTTCTTTTGATCTTAATGAAATATTAATTGTAGCACCCTATTCATGGAATGGGTTTTATATCTTAAACCAAAGAGTGCCTAAATGTAACATAAATACCGAATTGGTTTAAATCTGATGAATTAAACCTGATTTTTCTTGGCATAAAGTCTTGGTCACATAGAGTAAGTCGGATTCAGAAATCCCATAGTCATGGACTGTTGGGCTCATTTGATAAAATATCTTATGAGACTTGAATTCTGTTTAGTGGACCAAAAAGAAAAAGGGCCTATCTTAGCCGAGCTAGAGAAAGGCCCAAAGGCTTATTGGACCTAGAACATACTGGAGTATGTGGCCCAATGACCAGTAATGCCAGAGAAAATTTCCTGTACTTCATTGTCTCTACTGATTACTTCAGTGAGTGTGACTGTGTTCATTTGATGAGACACAAGTCGGAATTCTTTGACATGGTCGAAAGAGTTCCAGAATGAAGTATAGGATCTGAATGACAAAAGTATTAAGACTCTGGATTAAATCACGAGTGAGAATACTTAAGTCATTGATTGTGTGATCATCTTAATGAGTGTGAAATCGTTTCACAGCTCATTTCTCCTGAAAACCTGAAGGTGTTTCTGTGAGAAAGAATCAGATCTTGTTAGAAATGATTAAAGATGAGTCACACGAATCTTCCATGATATTATTTAAGAATAACGCTCTAAAATATCTAAGTTTACGCTGAAATAGTTCCACAAATATCAGTTGAAAGACACCACGTTAATGTGGATTGAAATCGATCCAAATTTGTCTTTACTGAGTATTTGTAGTTGTGCTACTTCGCTGGTTGTCCTAGAGAAACTAAGGCTTGTTACTTTTACGTCCAATCTGTTTTCTAAGAAGGGAAGTTATTTTCCAAGAAGAACAGTGGGAGTAAAAGCATAACTCGAAGTTTTCTTAGGGAAACCAAGGCTCGGTACTTTTACGACCATTATGTTTTCTAAAAAGGGAAATTACTTTCCAAGAAGAACAGTGGGAGTAAAAAGTATTTTTACGACCATTCTGTTTTCTAAGAAGGGAAGTTACTTTCCAAGAAAAACAGTGGGAGTAAAAGTACAAATCGAAGAAATTCGAGAAATACAGGAGGCTGCTTAACCTATTGAGGGAGAGCAGCGGAAGGATTTACAGATTTCTGTAGAATCTACACCTGTGGAGCCTGAAGTTCGCAGATATGAAAGAATCAGTCACTAATCCGAGAGTGAATTCTCGTCATTAGTTCAGCCTGATGATCATTGAATGTTCGCATGATCTGATGATCATTGAAAGCGACGAATCTGCGAAATTCAAAGAAGCGAAAGTGAGCCCGGACTCCGAAAAATTACATTTTTTGTAAGTTAGCTTCATTGATCCATTCATGGATGGAAGCAAACATATCGGAGTTGGAATCTTCGTTCTGTTGAAGTAGTCAAGGTTTTGACTTGAACAGGAACGAAGCGGAACTGTGTGTTTACTAATAGATTAGTGGGAGCGATATTGCATTTCTCATATTGTATGTCGATGACATACTGATTCTCGGATATAACGTCCCAACGCTGTAGTCGGTAAAGGACTAGCTTGGGAGTTGGTTTAATGATTGACATGGGTAAAGCCACGTAGTTCTTGGATTTTGGATCTAAAGATAGAGATCCAAAAGAGCTGGTAGGACAAAGTCAGGATTCTTAAATTGACAAAGTCCTACACATTTTGAGCAATCCAAGAAGGGTTTTATGCCAATGTCACATGGCATTAAGTTAAGCAAGATACAGTGTCCTACGATAACTGCTGAGCTTAAATGCATGGATAAGATTCCATATGCGTCGGCAATTGGATCTATCATGTATGCCATGAAACGTACTTGTTTGATGTTGCTTTAATGTTAAGCAAGACAAATAAAGACCAGTCAAATCCAGCAAAGAATCAAGTTTCCTAAAGTATGTCCTAAAGTATTTGAGGAATACTAAGGATAAGTTCTTGATTTACGGAGAAAGTGAGGTGCTATAAGTCGATAGAGTCTGAAAGGCAAGTTTCCAATAGACAAAGATGATTTCCGATCACAGTCCGGTTATATCTTGTGTCTATCTGGCGGTGCAAGGCACTGTTGCTGACTCAATGACTTAAGCTGAACATTTCGCAGCTTGGAAGTGGCGAAAGAGGTTGTTTGGAAAGAAGAGTTCGTCACTGAACTTGATGTGATTCCCAGCATAGATGAGACTAGCTGCACATCAGAGGTCCAAACACCTTGAGGATAGGTATAACCTATTCCGTAAGATAAATGACAGAGATGTTAAGTAGATCAGCAAGTTTCAACGAATGAGAACGTTGCTAATCTATTAACGAAGCCACTCCTTAGGCCTAAGCACGAGTCTCGGACTGTTGCTGTAGGATAAGTGAAATTAAGATGTAGTCTTAATTTCAGTGGGAGTTATTAAAGGGCTTTATTTAGTTATTGGATATGTTCTTGAAATAACATTGAAAATGTTTAATGAAATTATTATTTCAAGATTATTTTAACTGTGATGAAATAATCGTTCCAAAATGACATGAACCATTTTATAGGTCATCGAAGTAAATGACTTGATCTTGAGTCATCGAAGTCATTTAGCTTGATCATGAGACCCTATATTTGATAGATGTTTTATATCATCCCGTCCCTAGTCGAAGGTTGTTGAAATTGGAACACCAACAACCGTGTGAGACTGGATTGGTACGTGACTTATGACAAAGTCTCAGTGTGTCATAGATGCGCGGCATCAAAGTCAGTACATAGGTGTATGTTTGGGAACATACGACCGGACAAGACCCGCTTATAAGAACTCTTCAGGATATTTATATCTGTGTCATAAGAGATTCTTACTACGACTATAGAGTATAGTCCTTAGACCTGAGTTCGCATGCATGTGACTGCACATGGACTGATGCACTTTGATCATTGTCTAACGCTATCGTTCTGCGATAGTTATAAGGACCTTGTTTGGGTGTATTATGAAATGCGTAGTTTACAGTGATGGAACAAGACGGGATTTGTCCCTCCAATATAAATGGAGTGAATATCTCTAGGCCAATCGGAGATTTGAATACTGGAAAATGCATGGCCATGCTCAAACGGACTTTCCCGAGTCGTTTGGATTGTCAGTATCAAATCAGAGTCCGATGAACAAGATTAGGCTTTATAAGGATGACACCAATCTTGCCTTATGACTAATCGAGATATTGAGACAAAAGGATTATGAATACAGAGAGATTCCAGTACAAGTGGGAGATTGTTGGAATTGTGTCCAGTAATCTCGGTACTGTCTCTAGAAAGTAAGAGTATGTCAATGATCAGACATAAGTCATATAATACTGGGGGTCATGATGGCTTGCTAGAGTCCGCTCATGATCTATAAGTCTTGGACTTATTGCCTTTATTATATGATCCCATATGGGTCACACGCCTAAGCTAACAGGAAAATGTGTTGGAACGGCTTAGCAGAAGTACGACAAAAGTGCCAGGCATTTGTCGTACTAAGAGAGAAAGATTAATGGGTCTGATTAAATGGGATTTAATCAGATTGGTGTTTTGGGCCCATAAGCCCAAAAGGGAAAGAGAAGGCTTTTAATAAACTAAAAGCCAATTCTCTTTCTCCGAACCCGAACCCAGGCCGCGATTTTCCTCTCCTCTCTGCGCCTCCCATCAGCTCGGTCTAGCAGCCGTTTTCTGTGATCGCGTGTGTGAGCCTTTGGAGGATTCATCCCTCGGTGTATCTCTCTGATCTCTGACCTGTTCTATTCCTTCCGCTGCAACAAACAGGTAAAAGGTGAGATCATCTAATGTTTCTATTCAAGAGAACCTAGATCTGTATGTTTAGGTTGATATGAATCTGTGAATTGAATCAGGATCAACTAAACAATTCCTACAACTTATTGGGCCTTATTCATACTGATGTATGTGGGCCGATGAGTACTGTTGCCAGAGGAAATTACAAGTACTTCATTACCTTTACTGATGACTTCAGTAGGTATGGCTATGTCTATTTGATGAGACACAAGTCAGAATCCTTTGATAGATTCAAGGAATTCAAGAATGAAGTACAGAATCAACTTGGCAAAAGTATCAAATTTCTGCGATCGGATCGCGGAGGAGAATACTTGAGTCAAGAATTCAGCGACTATCTGAGTGAGTGTGGAATTATTTCAGAACTCACTCCTCCTGGTACACCCCAATGGAATGGAGTGTCAGAGAGGAGGAATCGAACCTTATTGGATATGGTTCGGTCTATGATGAGTCATTCTAATCTTCCATTATCCTTTTGGGGATACGCTCTAGAAACGTCTGCGTTTACACTGAATAGGGTACCATCTAAATCAGTGGAAAAGACACCACATGAACTGTGGACTGGGAATGTCCCTAGTCTGTCTTTCCTGAGGATTTGGGGTTGTGAGGCTTATGTCAAACGTTTAATCTCTGACAAGCTTGCACCCAAATCAGATAAATGCTACTTTGTTGGTTATCCTAGGGAAACCAAGGCATACTACTTTTACAACCAATCTGAGAACAAAGTATTTGTTGCTCGGGACTGTTCTTTTCTTGAGAGGGAGTTTCTCTCTAAGAAAAACAGTGGGAGTAAAGTACATCTTGAAGAAATTCGAGATGCACAGGATACTGCTCAACCTGCTGAGGAAGAGCAGCAGTTGGATCCACAAAGTTCTGTGGAACCGGCGCCTGTGGAGCCTGAAGTTCGCAGATCCAGAAGGATCCGTCACGAACTCGAGAGATACTATGGATTTCTCGTGACCGATTCAAATGATCTGATGATCATTGAAAGTGACGAACCAGCGACCTTTGCGGAAGCAATGATGGACCCGGACTCCGAAAAATGGCTTGGAGCCTCTAAATCCGAAATGGGATCCATGTCAGAAAACCAAGTATGGTCCTTGGTCGATTTACCTAATGGTGCAAAAGCCATTGAGTGTAAATGGATCTTCAAGAAGAAGATTGACGTGGATGGCAATGTACAGATTTACAAAGCGAGGTTGGTGGCTAAAGGTTTCAAGCAAATTCATGGTATTGACTATGATGAAACCTATTCCCCAGTCGCTATGCTTAAATCCATTCGGATTCTTCTAGCGATTGCCGCTCATTATGATTATGAGATTTGGCAAATGGATGTCAAAACCGCATTCCTGAATGGTATTTTGGAAGAGGATGTGTATATGACACAGCCTGAAGGTTTTGTCGATCCTAAGAACGCTGGGAAGGTATGCAAGCTTCATAAATCCATTTATGGATTGAAGCAAGCATCTCGGAGTTGGAATCTTCGTTTTGATGAATCAGTTAAACAATTTGGTTTCATCAAGAACGAAGAGGAACCATGTGTTTACAAGAAGACTAGTGGGAGCAAAGTTGCGTTTCTTGTACTGTATGTCGATGACATACTCCTCCTCGGTAATGACGTTCCGTTTCTTCAGTCTGTCAAGACTTGGCTCGGAAGTTGTTTTTCCATGAAAGACATGGGAGAAGCCGCATACATTCTTGGAATCAGAATCTATAGAGATAGATTGAATAGACTGATTGGATTGTGCCAGGACACTTATATTGATAAGGTGTTGCACAGATTCAGGATGCAAGATTCCAAGAAGGGCTTCATACCGATGTCTCATGGCATGAGTCTCAGCAAGAAGCAGTGTTCGGCGACACCTGCTGAGCGAGAACGCATGAATAGGATTCCTTATGCTTCTGCAATAGGATCTATTATGTATGCCATGCTCTGCACTCGTCCAGATGTAGCTTACGCGTTAAGCATGACGAGTAGATACCAATCTGATCCATGTGAAGTTCACTGGACAGCTGTCAAGAATATTCTCAAGTATTTGAGACATACTAAGGATAAATTCCTTGTGTATGGAGGAAGTGAAGAACTTGTGGTGAATGGATTCACCGATGCGAGCTTTCAGACAGACATAGACGATTTCCGATCACAATCTGGATATGTCTTCTGTCTAAATGGCGGTGCAGTGAGCTGGAAGAGCTCTAAGCAGAATACCGTAGCTGATTCCACAACGGAAGCTGAATATGTTGCTGCTTCAGAAGCGGCAAAGAAGCTGTTTGGATCAAGAAGTTCATGACTGAACTTGGTGTGGTTCCTAGTATCTTGGAGCCAGTGGCTTTATTTTGTGATAACAACGGAGCCATTGCTCAGGCAAAAGAACCAAGGTCACACCAGAAGTCCAAACATGTGGAGAGGAGATATCACCTGATTCGAGATATCGTCAATAGAGGTGATGTGAAGATCAGTCGAGTTCCGACAGACGAGAATGTCGCTGATCCTCTGACTAAGTCACTCCCAAGGCCTAAGCATGAGAGTCATACGACTGCTGTAGGCATTAGAGATCTTAAGATGTAATCTTGATTCTAGTGGGAGTTTTAGTTTTGTTTTAGTTATAATAAGACGCTCTTGTAAACATTCTTTTGGAAATGTTTAATGAAATTTGATTTCAGCATTATTTATTGTGATCTAAATAATGGTCCCAAAATAAGTTTATGACATATTATAGGTCATCAAGTTGAGGACTTGATCATGAAACCCTATAAGTTAATAAATTATTTTGTCCCTAGTCGAGGTTGTAGAATTGGGGAACTGACAACCGTTAGAGACTAGATTGTGAGGTGACTGTTGGCTAAGTTTCATGGAGCCAATGATATGATTATCGCAGTCAGTCACATAGGTATATGTTAGTGAACATATGATCGGACATGACCCGCTAATGAGAAGTCTACAAGATAGTTATATCTGTGTCATAAGAGGTTCTCATTACGATTATAGAGTATAGTCCTTATACCTGAGTTCATCATGCTTTCTTGCATATGAATTGGTACATTTTGACTCTGTCAAACGTCGACCCGTAACTGGCGACTATAACGGCACTGTTCAAGTATATCATGAAGTGTGCGTTGAAACAGGGATGGAACAAGATGGGATTTGTCCCTCTTGTATAACGGGAGATAAATATCTCAGGGCCTATCGAAGGTTTAATACTGAGAAAATGTGTGGCCGCACTCAAACGAACTGTAGTTCAGTTGTTTGTAATGTTCAGTATGAGATCAGGAGTTCGATAAACACGATGTTGGCTTAATAAGGATGACACCAATCTTGCCTTATGCCAAATCGAGATACAGAGACAAAAGGATTATAGGAATTGATGATTCCAGTACAAGTGGGAGATTGTTGGGATAGTGTCCTGAAATCACACGTGTACTCACTCCTGATGATAGTTGTGTGTCGAGATCTCGACATTCGTATAGTACTGGGCGGTTGCAATATTTTGCTAGAAGCCTCTTGCAATCTGTAAGTTATGGACTTACTACCAGTACTATATGATCCTATAGGGTCACACACCTAAACAAACTGGAAGCTACGACATGGGAATGACCATTATGGTAATGATCATATTAATGTGTATTGGATACACATTATAATCGATAAAATGGTGTTGTGTCGATCGACACAGCTTGTGTGTCGGTCGACACAGTTCGGGTTTTTCGAAAGGCTTTTCGAATTAAGACTTGATTAAGTCTGGCCCGGTTAATTGTGTTTTAGGTCGAATATAACAAGTAAGTTTCGACCTAAACACTGAGCCGTCCACTTTTCTTGATAGAAACAGTAGAAACATCAGAGAGAATCGATTCCCGTTGATCCGGCACTAGCATCCCGTTTCCAGTGAAGCGTGCGTGTGTATCTGGTAGAGGCAAGGCGTTTGCGTTGGTCAACTGATCTCGTTCACCATCTCAATTCCGCTGCCAGAAAGGTAAGAACGAGGTTGGTTTTCATTCAATATATCAAACCCTAGATCCAGTGGGATCCAACACCAACTCCTGCTCCCGTTATTCGGTTCGGACAATCCAACACTATGTACCCTTGACGTCCACATTGCAAGCACGTGTGATACCTGCTGGAATGGGACAGCCAGAATAGCGGCGTTCGTGGTCTCCCAATTCCTCTTAGTACCTTTATTATGCGCATTCATGTGCTATTTCTGCTCCTCCTCCCACCAAATCTCTGCATCCTCTGCCTTATCAATCAGGTTGTGGACATCGAAGTAATCTCTCATCTTACAACGATTCTTGAGCTCAATATTTAATCCAGCGAGGAACCGTCGGACAAGCTCCCGTTTGGTCAAGTATCGGCCTGCAAATCTTCTAAGACAATTAAAATCTTCTCCATACTCCTGCACACCCTTGCTTCCTTGCCGGAGGTTGTGGAACTCTCCTTCCATCTTATCCACGATCTCCTGCGGAAATTACTTTCGGTTGAAAGCTTTCCGGAACTCCGCCCAAGTCAGCATCCGGCGCCCTTGCTCTCTCTCTCTACTACTCCTTCCCACAAAACTAACGCGTCATCCTTCATGTAGTGGGCTGCCAGCTCTACACGAAACTCCGTTGGGCACCTAGCGGTATCCAAGTTCTGTTCCAATTTCCTTTTTCAGTTATCTGCAGCGATGGCATCTGTTCCACCGGTGAAATGCTCCATTTGCATATCACGCAGATGCTTCATCATGATCTAATAGGACAATCCTTGCACAACTCCTGGCACCTGAGGCGGCGGTGGTGGTGTCTGATGAACCACTACCGCCGGAGGATGAGCAACTCCGAATCCCATAGGAGTGAATCCTACTCCTCCAAAAATATGATCTGCCCCACCTGCTGCATTCCCAGCACCTCATGCGGCCTCTGCTGCCACATTAGCATTTCCCAACACGACTCCGGGAGCTCCTTCAACTTCTGCAGCTCCCACTGCTGCTCCTACTACTTCTGTGACACCGACTACTGCTCCTGCAGCACCTCCTGCAGCCCCAACAACTCCCATGTTTTCCTCACAGAAGGCTAGCAACTCTTGCAGTAGAGCAGCATCCACGCTACATGTCCAACACCCAAGACTGCTCCTGCTGGATTCCCGAGATCTCCATCATGACTTCCATTCACACTGGTAGAAATGCCTGTCTAGGTGGTTCAACATGCGGCTCTGGAGTTACGGTAGACTGGAGCAACTATTTTCCTTCTTGTCGGCATCATGTTACAAAAGAAGGACGAGTGAGTCAGACTGCGGTTGAAACTGAACTCACTTGCCATCGAGTATATAAGGAGGTCGATTTGGGTAATGCTTCTTGAATCTAACTTTTATAAATCCCATTTAGGAAAAGCATTGAAAACCGCTTTGAAAATTGCGTTGAAAACCGAATATAAATACACTACTACTACCATGCCTAGTCGGATGGAATCTGTTAGACTTAACCCGGCTCTGGTACCAAAATTATAAATACGTCTCGTCGGATCCAACAAAAAAAACTCTCGGCTTCTCAAGCCAACTCATGAACCAAGTCATAAACCATAATCCAACATTTAAATCCAAACGATTTACTTTATTAAAACTAAAACATGAGTCTTACAAACCAAACCATAACCGATACAACTTAGAATAAAATCCGAGTAGAAGTTTAAAAAGCATAAATAAGGAAGTAAACCTCCGAAAGGCCTTGCATCCAAAACGTAGTACCACACCCCACCTTCTAACCATGCAACTCTCCGGGATTACCTTGAAAACAACAACGAAGGAGGCCTAAGTAATTGATTCAACACAATTATCCAGTTAGTGCAGGTTCTGGGAATCCACGATCTCATCTTAAGCTAGCAGAACAGCAAGAAACAAGTCCAAGGCTAATAACACCTTGCACCCAAGGCCCGAAGGCTCTCAATTAACCTACTCAACTAGCTACTTGTCCATAGATGCGGACTCAGGCCGAAATCCCCCATGCACCCATGGACCGGCGAGTACGCCCCACACTTTGTTAACTGACATCCACACAGGGGGCTCGTTACACCCCCTCCGACGACATAGACCTAGCGACACACAACGGCCTCAATCGGTTCCAGGTCACGTGCCCTGTAAGAATGCACAACTGCCTCAATCGGTTCCAAGTCACGCATCCTGCCATCAACGCCCATCACAGGCACCAGTCACAACTACTCACACAAGCCATCATACACAATCAATGTTTTCGGTTTAAGTGATAACCTAGCTTCAATTTTCTTTCAAATCATCAACACAAATCATCTGCTAGATCTACACTACCTAGGAAAGACGATATTAACGATGGCCTCACGTCCCGATATTGAGATAACATAAGAGAGAGATCACGACCGGTCATCACCTTGGCTTAGCTCTAAGATTCAGTGACAAATATGACGAGTGAGAGAGAGAATGAGAGAGAGGGAGAAAGACGAAACGGAAGCACATAACAGATCTACAACATTTAACGGATCAGATTGGATCTAGGAACAGATATTGGAAGTAGATCTGAGATCTAAAGATCTAACTTTAAGAACCCGAAGAACAGAGGATTTGGCACTCAAACGAGTATACAAGGCGATGGCTAGGGGTTCGGGAGAGAAAACGGGGTCGAGTAGAAGATTATGGTGAAAACAGGTTTTCTAGCGACATTTTCGGTGAAGATCGGTGGTGGCCGGATGTTGGCGGCGGCTCCGGGCGGTGGCGACGGCGGAGCTCCAGCGGTCAGCGGCGGCTAGTCGTCAACGGCTGGTCATCGGCGGTGGTGGCAGATCGGTGGCTGGCTTCCTCCCGTGATGAGAAGTGATTCGGTTCTTCAAACTTTGTGAAGAATGAAGGAAGGGGGGGGGGGGGTTCACTTATTTATATAGGAGGAGAGACTAGGGTTTTGGGGGTTAGTGAGTTAGGCCTTGGAATTTTGGCCCAAACCCACATTCATTTTGAGTCCCAATCATGGGCCATTACAAAACAGCCCTGACAAAACAAGAACCATCAACTCCCAATCCTTATCCATTCAAATATTTGAACAAAAGTGGAACTAGAGAGAGAGAGAGAGAGAGAGAGAGAGAGAGAGAGAGAGAGAGAGAGAGAGAGAGAGAGAGAGAGAGAGAGAGAGAGAGAGAGAGAGAGAGAGAGAGAGAGAGAGAGAGAGAGGGATTGAGCTCATGATGTGATCAAGATGAGTGGGTAATGAAAAGGAACTTCTGCTTAAAAGTGCGCGAAGAGCACCTTTCAATATCAAAGACGAATTTGAGCTCAGGGATGGTGATGCAAGTCTTATGGCCACCGACAGAGATGCCTCGACAGCATAACTCTCCAATTCGATGCCTTTACGATTCACTGCGGCGCGTGCTTTCTTGTACTCTTCTTCCTTTTCTATATTTTAGCCACTTTTATTCTTGTCTTTAAATGTTAATATTGAGGAATTTCTTCTCCTACTAACCTTTATATTTTAGATTAAAATATATATTGCTATTTTTTCTTTTATATTTAACTAAAATAAAGGTAGATTTTTTTAATTTATAAAATAATCTTCAAATTTTTATTTTTTATTTATAACTAAAACAAATACTAATTAATACATTATTAATTAATAATATAAAAAATTAATACATTATAAATAATATTATATATTTAATATAAAATATTTAAAAATCAAATATATTATGCTTGTGAAAAAAATAATGATCATTTGTGAAACTCCACTAATGTTGATGGTTAAACAAAAATTTAATATTTTATAATATATAATGTAATTTTAATAAATGAAAATTGACAGGTTTTCAGCTTTATAAATTAAATAATAATTTTATAAAAAAATATAAAAATAAAATAAATGGAGTGGTTTGAAATTTTTGTAAATAAAATATACTAATATTAAAATAAAAATATAATCTTAAAGAGAATATTTATTTTTAGAGAAAAAATAGATAACTGCATTGGAAAATATTGCTCATTTGTTATAGAGTTTCTATTTTAAATAAAAACTAGATTTTGACCCGCACTTAGAAAGTGCGGGTTTAATTTTCTTTATAAATTTTACTTTTTATTCATTTTGTTATGTGTTTTTAACGGATAGTTCCATCAAATTTGTTAATAGTAGTTTAGATTTTTAATTATGTAATCTAACTTTGATTATAATTGTTTAACCAACATTATAAATAGTGAGTTAGCAATTTAGTTTTTTTCTAAATGAATTATGTGTTATTTGGAGGAGATATATCGTAAGGATTAAGAAATTAAAATAACGATTTCGCATTATATATTTTAATATGTGTTGTATCGTAAGATCATAGTTTGGAAAATATATATATATATGTGAAAACAACTATTGTAAAAGTTATGTGGTATATGTTTAATTGTTATTATATTTATCTAAAATATTATTTTATAAAATACATGTTGTAGTCGTATATATAATTTGCAAATTTGATGGAACTATCCGTTAAAAACTTCATTCAAACATAAAGCATAATTTGAAGCTTCAAATATTTGAATAATATAAATATGAAATCATTTTAATATTTTTATTAAGTTTAAAATATATCAACTGAAATTATTTACTATATGCGAATTTTTTTATAGAAAATTTATAATCAAGATTGGCTAATTAATTTTTCAACCCGTTTAATTAATTAAATATTTTTCAGTTTGATGGAAAAACTTGCTAAAAAGTACAATCGTAAAAACATCAATCGTAATATGTATATATATATATATATATATTTGAAAAAAAGATATTCAAAATATATTTTGAATTAAATCATAAATTAGAGAATCTTAATTTATATATAATAGTTGATGTATAAATTATTAATTATATTTATCAATTAATTTGTTTTGATTTTAATTAATTAGGAAAGTGGGACCCATTAGAATTTGGTTGTTTGGCTACATGTTTAATAATTGTCTTGTTTGGAAACATGGATTGTAGATATAATGTTATATTCCCTAATTACCCTTAATGAAGGTTACAAATCTTAATAATATCAAGGGCAAATTCCGGGAACAACATTTATGTACCATGGCAAATCTTCCTGTTTTAATAGATTAGATAGAAGAATACATTAGAAATGGTCTAATAGAGGAAAAATAGCAAGAGACTCTCACGAAATTGGCATAGTGTCGATTTGGTAAATCGTTAGAGGGCCATGTAAATTGTCAAAAGAGAAAATCAGTGAGACATTGGCAGGCGAAATCAGAACCAAAAGCTGTATTATTTGTGTGTATCGGATAAATAATTCTTGTAGAGGTTTTTCGTTTACTTCAGCTTTTGGAAAACGGCCATTTCTTACTACAACAATGTACACTGATATCGATTAGTACTTAGACAATTTTGGTGTACTAATTCATGTCTACACTCGAAAATATTTGAATATCTATACATGAAAATATATTTTTAGTGGCCAAGACATGCTTTGACCAAAGATGAGTGAGTCAATTCCGTTAAATTGTTAACGGATGCTGAAAGCTACCAGGTGGATATTTCCAATTAGAGTTTTAATTTTGGCCAAAAGATGTCGTTTTGGTAAAGATAATTAATAAAAAAAATTTGTCGCTCTAAAAATAATATCGAAGAAGTAGATAGAACATTGAAACAGAGAAGTTCTTGATCTTCATCTTCAAAGATGTATTGCTATTACAAGTGGTTCCCAACATACTTCACTTCAAAAATAAAAGGATATGTCTATGATTTCTCGACTTGCTTCAGTGCTAAACACTTCTGCGTGAATCGATGTGTGCATCTGTAATTCCGGAAAAGTTGTAGATTTTAGCAAATCCCTAGAAAACAACAAAATTATAAAATTTAATGATGATAATTGATAATTTACCTAGGACTTACATATCAATGAATTTTTGTTCGTATTTTTCAATTTTGTATATCTTCTTAAGATATTTTTTCTAATCACTTGCGTGGTTTTTTTTTTGTTGAATTAGCATCAAATATTTAAGCGAATTTTTATATATTTAATATATCCCTCATTTTTAAATATTTATAGTATATACTATGATTTTGATAAGTGTAATTTAAAAATATTAAAATAATCTAAAATTTAAAATATATTTTCATAAATATTTCCTTATTTCCAATAAAAAAATTCTACAATCTTGCAATATTATTACAAAATGCATTATGATTTTTTAATTGAAATTAGCATTTTTATGTATTTCCTAAGCATTTTATTTTTTTGATTTGTATGATACATTTTTTCTTACTTCTAGTGACCTTAAATTTTTTTTTTTAATAAAAAAATCTATTATTTTAGGTTTTAAACATTGGTTTAATTTTTTTTCCTAGAACCTTTTTAATGTTTTATATATCTCCTTGTTTTTTGGTTTATACCGTTATTATTTTTGTGAATTTCTGTTTTACTATAAGATAATAATATAAAACAGTAAATTAAAGCTCATTAATATTAATTTTTAATATTTTTATGATGTAGAATTCTAAATACACAGAAAACTCCCTAATTATGTATATGGTTTAAAAGTACTCTAATGAAAATAACAAATTTTAAATCATTTTAAAATCAAACACTTAATTTATAAAGTTAATTTAAATAGTGAAATTAAGAATTATAAAATTAACCAATTGAAATTGGACCAAAATTCATGATAAATAATAAAAAAAAATACCAGTTACTCGAATTATCCAAACTATCAAACGAAATATACTTAACTTTACGGTGATTTTTTACAATACGAAATATGTCAATTTTCCTGGGCTTCCAACCTAAAACCAATTGGTAATGAGTGGATTGACCCTAACCCTTTATATATTAGTGTTGGTCCCTTCATACTTCCGATGTGGGATCCTAACACGCCCCCTCGAGATGATGGCTCTTATCGGCCCATCTCGAACCGAATCCCACTTTAGGACCGATAGTAAACCCTTTTTGGGCCATCCTACTTGGGTTAAACGAGGCTCTGATACCATGTCAAGTTTCCTGGGCTTCCAACCTAAAACCAATTGGTAATGAGTGGATTGGCCCTAACCCTTTATATATTAGTGTTGGTCCCTTCATACTTCCGATGTGGGATCCTAACAAAATATACTTAAGTTAAAGATGATCTTTTAAGTTTAAGATTTATTTTTTCAGAAAAAAACAATATTAAAACTCAATAGATTGCCTAACTAATCAGAACCGAACATAAATTTTGGGTCTGAATTTGGTCCTTTTTCGATAACCGAATCACTCACAGACCCGAATTATCCAAACCGAACCGATTTGAATTTGACGATATGCCCAGAGACCATGGTTATATTGAGAATCGAGAAATGAGTGGTATGGTTTGGTAATTAAACCTAAAACAAAGGGGAGTTAAAATACGTGTACGATATAAGAGCACCACACATGTTAAGAGTGATCGAGAATATTACGCAGCCGCACAGCTTCTGAAAACTTTGATCCAAATTCAAAGAAAAAATTGCTAATCATATTCTCATTGAAGGGTTTTGCTTTCTAGCTTAATTTCACACTTTGATTGCTTCTTAGTGGTGAGCCTCGTGTTCTATTCCATTCAATTCGTCTCTTACCTCTAGATTTAGGGTTTTGAAGTCGTTAAAATCTGTGTCGCGGATCGATCTTGGTTACCACAAATTTTGATCAAAAATTGTTTCATCTTGGTTTGATTCGTGTAAAGTCCTGATTTTTATTTGAAATATTGCTCAATTCGAATTCAAGTTACGTTTTTTGGTCGTTTGGAAGCCCTAGATGGACATCTTCAATTTCGTTAGAAATAGCTAGTTACTGCTTGGATTTTCTAGGATTTCGATTATTATAGGTGAGTGAAGAATATGTATTGAATCAGCTTTTCCTGTTAGTTTTTGTTTTAGGTTCTTGTGTAGTGGTTGCTTGAAATTGATGTTTGCTTTTAGAGGAGATTTATTTGCATGTTTTAAGACAACCTTGACTGAATCATCTGTATTAATTTGGCAGTTACCATGCCGAAGAACAAGGGAAAGGGAGGAAAAAACAGGAAGAGGGGGAAGAACGAAGCCGATGACGAGAAGCGAGAGCTTATATTCAAGGAAGATGGACAAGAATACGCACAAGTTCTTCGTATGCTCGGCAATGGAAGATGTGAAGCTATGTGCATCGATACCACTAAACGTCTCTGCCATATCCGTGGTAAGATGCACAAGAAGGTTTGGATTGCAGCAGGTGACATCATACTTGTTGGTCTGAGAGACTACCAAGATGACAAAGCTGATGTAATCCTCAAATACATGTCTGATGAGGCCAGGCTTCTAAAGGCGTATGGTGAGCTTCCAGAGAATATTCGTCTCAACGAAGGAATCGTTGGTGATCTTGATGAAGATGATGACAATGCGGCTGATGACTATGTTGAGTTTGAGGACGAGGATATCGATAGGATCTAAGGTGTTGTTTGGTTTTTCTTTACCTTATCCGTCTTGTATTTTCTATTTGAGTCGTTTGACTTCTGAGTTTACAGAAGAAACTGGTGGTTAAAACATTATATGTATTTTGTCCTTGTTGCATACTTTGTCTTGGTTTTTGTTCTTAGTTTCTTGTTGCATTATATTCCATTGATTCAGGTTATGATTGAGAATTGGAAACTCAATGAACGAGTTGATCACATCGAAAGATTTGCTTACTCTAACATATCTTAAAAGTTATTGTAAAGTTGAGTTATTATAAAGTGGCCACCAAAATTACAGAATCTATTCCACAGAAAAGAGAATCGTAAACCTCGCTTCGAGAATATGAATATACTAATGATAGGATGATTTTAAAAACAATCACATATCTAAGAAGTAATCAACTTCCGGGACTCGGAATCGAATTTCCGCCTTCACTCTCTCCAGATCAACTCTTCACATTTCTTGTTCAAATCTTCTCAACTTAAAGATACCATCATCAATGATGATTCATCATTTAAGGAGATCGATCTGGATGATGCTTCTAAAATATAACTTTTAGAAATCTCCATTTAGAAAAGTATTAAAAACCGTTTTGAATATTGCGTTGAAAATCAAATATAAATATACTACAACTATTCTATCTTGCCAGATGGAATCGACTAGACTTAATCCGACTCTGATACTAATTCATCAAACAACCTCTCGGTTTCTCAAGCCATTGTCTACAAATTCTTCAACCAAGTCCTAAACCATAGTCCAATATTTAAATCCAAACAGTATACTTTATTAAAACCAAAACCCTAGTCTTACAAACCAAGCCTTAACCAACCAACTTAGCATAAATCCGAATAGAAGCTCATAAAGCAAAAATAAGGAAGAAAACTTCCAAAAGACCTCGCATCCCAAAACATAGCACCACACCCGACCGTCTAACCCTGCAACTCTCCAGGATTACCTGAAAAAACAACGAAGGAGGCCTGAGTAATTGATTTAACACAATTCCGAATGTGAATGCAGACTCTAGGAATCCACGATCTCATCTTAAGCTAGCACAACAACAAGAAACAAGTCCAATGCTAATAACACCTTACACCCAAGACCCGGAGGCTCTCAATCAACCTATTCAACTAACTACTTGTCCATAGATGGAGACTCAGGCCAACCCCCCCCCCCCCCATGGACCGTCGAATACGCCTTACACCTTGCTATCCGACATCCACCCATGGGGCTCGTCACACCCCCTCTGACGGCATACACCCAGAGGCACTCAACCGTCTCAATCGGCTCCATGTCACGTGCTGATGAGGACACTAAGTCATCATCAACCAATGAGCATGGAGAGGATATACATTAACCAGCCAAGACATATGGAGAAAACCAACCCGAGCACACCAGAGATATATGTTCATGTCTAGGAGCTTATCTTCCCAACCCAGAGGAGTTAAGCCACAAGGAAACCTGTTTCAGAAACCTAACTATCTGATGTAAGATTGGAGGTGGATAGTTGTTTGGGTCGTCCAGCTGGTCGGAGACGCTCTCTGTTTGATCCGTGGTCGATGGTCGAAGGACGATAGTCGGTAGTCGAATGGAAAAAGCTTGTTGGCCGAAGGCGCTCTCAAGGCTTCTCAATGGATGGTTAGATGGAGTTGATGGTGGATTGAAGCTCTAACCTACACAAGTTGTGAAAGACTTGTGATATTAAACAAATCAAGTCTCAAGGATTCCACCAAGAGACATAGATCCAAAAATAACCAAGAACACATTTTTGAAAATAAAGAGAAATTCTCTAGACTTTTTTATTTTTCCAAAAATTCTATCTATTTACAGTAGAACAATTGAGCTTTTTATAGCTCTTACAAGATGATATTTACAATAAAATACATTAAAAGAAATGATTTACATTTATACAAAAAGAGAAAAATTAGCTAAATCAAATATTAGTCTTCTTGCCACTAATTTAGCCATTGCCATTGAATGAGAATCTTTGACTTTTTTTTAATGAAGTTGTGAGGCTGAGATTCTCATAATAAACTCATGTATTGAAGACCTTGATTTACTCTATTTTTTATATTGCATCACTAGTTGCACCAAACCACAGAAGATCACTCAGCCATAAGACATATCATATTTTGACCCGAAAAGCATTAAACCCCAACAACTACTTTTCTTTGAGTTTGGCTACGACTTGAATATTTTCTGCACTAAAGATAAGCTTCCAAAGGTTCCTAAAATCCTGCCCAAACTCACAAGATACAAAGATGAAGGGCTTCCCTTATTTGACTGGATTTTCCACTTAATTGTCCAAGGACTGATTTCTTTTAATTTTCACAGCTTCTGTTTCTTTCTTTAGGTTATAGATTGTGTATTGAGCATTATATAAGCTCATTTAGACTTTCATTTGTAATCACCTTTCAACCAACTAAGTTTATTTCATTTTCTTCTTTTCAAAGAGTGTCTTTGAAGTTCTTCTGTCTTAGGATTCATTTGGGTGATTCAATTGTCTCTGAAGATTGTTGGATTGGGATTGCTTGTGTGATTCAAGCAGCACTGGTTCACCACAGATTGAGAGAGTCAATCATTACCCACAGATTGAGAGAGTCAATCATCATTCATCCTTCCACCGCATCTATCTTCATCACCATCTTCCGCATACATTGGCTTGAGATCATCTGATCATCACATGGTTTAGCATTGGAGTAATTCCAGGGCTGTATCATTTGGTATCGGAACTTCAAAAATCTCATAACCATCAGGTTGTATGAATTCAACCATTTTCTTTGTTTCTGTTATTTTGTTTCATTTCGAAAGAAAAAAACATTAATTTTTTTTTGTTTATGTCTTTGTTTTGTTTTTTTTTTCTTGTCAACCCCTGGAAAAGACCATAAAAGTTCATTTGATTCTGTTTTCAATTTGATTTCATTTCATTTGTCGCATTCATAAGCTAAAACCCATAAAAAAACTGCTTACTTTCATTGTTCTTTGTGTTTCTGTTTTTTTTTCTCATTCTGTTTTGCATCCATAAACTTTAAAATCAAATATATATATATATATATATATATATATATATATATATATATATATATATATATATATATATATATATATATATATATATATATATATGTGTGTATATATACTGTGCTACCTGTTTTGTTCTTCATTGTTCTTCATCTAAACCATTAGATCCTAGGAGAAAATTTTGAAAATCATCAGAAAACTTGTTAGGCAATCTGAGATATCTCTTTCCTTTTTAGTTTCTAAGCAATTTGAAAGTTTTCCAAATCTGTTTGAGTCAAAAGGAAAACTTTTAAAGTTCTGCCATTCGAAATCCCCTTTTAACTTTGTTTAGTCTTTGTTACTAAATCAGAAAATATATAGAAATTTTCCTTTTTGTCTTTGAATTTTGTTCGATTGTGAATTTTGCCTTTTATTTTTTTCTTGTTTCGTTTTCTTGACAATTTTGTTTCTAAATCACCTTTTCCTTTGTACTCTTGCAAGATAAAACTAAGGAACAAATGCCATGGAAAACTCAAAGGCTGAAGAGACTTACCAAACTTAGGGAGATTAATAGAGTCAAGAAAGAAGAGAGTCTAACTTGTTCAGATGAGGAGGCAGACTATGAGTCTCCACCATGGCCAGGAGATGGATGTGCTAATTCTGAATTTGGAGTTGAGAAAGGTGGTGAAGGGTTTGATCCTGAACCTCCAAACAAATGCTCAAACAAGCAAGAGACACACCAAAATGAGCCTCACACAACAACCACAATTTGGAGCCATTAAAGTCTAAGTTTCTATGAGGAGGATTATGAAGAAGAAGAGACTGAGGAAGATACTTACGAAGAATAAGCCAATGGAGGACCATATGACAAATCCTATCTGAATTTCAACACTTCACAATCTGAAGAGAGGCCTCATTACTTCTTTGGGACAAGCTCATCAAGAGCTTATACCACCAAGGCTGGATCAAAAAAAAAAAAGACCAGAACAAGAGGTAGTTTCCAAACTAAGTCTTCAATCCTTTCAGGTCATAGCCATGACCCTAAGGCTTACCTCAAATGGGAAGCGAATATGAAGCAGTGGCTACGCAACAACAACATTCCCAAGGAGAGGAAGTTGTCACAAGCAGTATCAGGTCTAGTTAGAGCAGCCTACACTTGGTGGTTGAAAGAAAACACTCACACCTTCAGACCAGTTTTAGAATGGGGAGATCTCAAATCCAGAATGTATAGAGAGTTTGTGAGGAAGCACCAGACTAACAACCAACCAAAGAAAACAAAACACAACACACCAAGGAGAGTGTTGACAACACCACCGCCCTGCATTATTCAGCCTAAGAAACATCACACACAGAGGAGTCTACAAGTTGCATTTGTTACACATAGCTCAATACCAGGAGGTGAGTTCCAAGAAAAGTCTCCAAGTAAGACCCTAAGCTCTTTTGAATCAAGTCGAGTATGCTACAGATGTCATAAGAGAGGTCATGTAATGCCCCCTTCCTGTTTTCCGCTGACCGACAAGCTGACCGGCCAACAATTAAACAAGAACATGACCGATCGAACCCGAGCAGCCATACGAGAAGAGTTTGTCACAATACGAAGCCAGAGACAGTCCAGTTTGAGTCAATGGCTCGAACCAAACCTTCCTTGACTCCGTTTACCTCGTTTCCACGATACAAAGCTTTTCAACATATACCGCTTCCACGAGTTGTGTTCGGTTCGGACTAAACCATATATCAGGGAATTATTCCATTTTATTACTTAAAAATTATAAATCTTATACATAACAATTTACGGTTTTATACAAATCATTTAGCGGGGTCCCCACAAAATCCAAAACCAAAAATAAAGTCAAAATGCGTTAACAAACCGATGCCAAATACCAACCCGAGCCTGTTCCGAGTGTCCTACACGTCCACCGAGCTATTCCAAACCTGAAAAACACAAAAGAGTCTAATGAGTAATCTAAGATTACCCAGTGAGACGGCTCACAACTAAAAGGCTGCTAACAATCTAATAATCCCGCCCAAACCCAAAATAACAATCAAGTACATAGCTGATCACATGCTACAAAGACGTAATGAGCTCCACAAAACACAATCATTCAAATAACAACACATATTATCACCGAAGGAAATCGAGAACACTGCGGCACATGCCCTCGATTAGACTCTATCTACACTAAACACATCTCTAACGCAATATCCACACCATGGGCCCCAAACACGAATTTGCTAACTTCCACGGGAACACTTAGCTCCCCCACGGTAACTAACCCCCCCCCCCCCCCCACGACTCCTAGACAAAAACACGAAGTCCTACGACTAGGACACCGTTCTCTATCCATCGATACGCAGTGACTCGGGCTACCCCTAGATAACCAAAGCTTCCATGCAATCCGACCCTAGGACGCGACCCCGTATTCTCCGGACCAACGTCACTCAGTAGGTTAACACCATAAATAGAATCTCCACCCGAAGGCTCATGAACCGATCAGGTAACTACCCGAGGATCCAATCGGGTCGGAAGTACTGGAACGCCATCTCTAGACTTGCGGGATCTAACACTCCCTATAGAGTCTTAATAAAAGTAATGTAAACAAGCATACTCACTGGGACTCTATCACGCAATACCGACAAGGTCAACATAAATAAATCCAGTCACAATCCCAATCTATCCCGAAAGTCCTATCACCAACCTCCACGTCACCCAACCTTATCCAGTTTCCACCGGATTAGGCATCTATCCAAACTTACCCGGTCCCGCACCAGAGTATGTATCTACCAGTACAGTCTACTCGGCCCAACACCGAAGTAGATACACAATCACACAAACAATAATCATAACACCACACAACTAATTATTTAGGTTTATTAGTCTTTTAATCTTTTCTTAACCTTAACTCATTCAATCCGTTACCGTGGGATTAGTGGAGTACCAATCCCGTAGACGGCTTAATTCAGATTCTAATTATTAATTCTTATTCCCTTAAATTATTATTCTTAACCTCTTCGATCCGTCAGCTTTAGATTAGTAAACTTACTAATCTCTTGACTTCACATTATTATTTAATTAATTCATTTAACCCGATAAACCCTTACTATTGACTAATTAACCAATCCCGTTATTATATTCTAAGTGTGTTATGTGTTTTAACCGTATTTTAAACAACTCATAATTCCTCATATATAGATTCATTTAGATACGTTCTTAAATATTAATATATGCATATACGTCCTAGCATGCCGTTCTATTTGTATGCAACACCCAATCAAGCAATCAAGGAAACTATCAATCAATTACCGATAAGCTAACTAGCATGAATCTCTTTAACCTAACCATTTAATTAGTTAAGCTAGTTATTAATCAACCTAGTCGTTCTAACCAGTTCGGTCATCGAGGTATGCAACCTAAATCTACAGTTAATGAATCCAAAGTCTATATGCCCTAATCTATATGCAACACACAATGTAGCCGAATCACAGTGTTATCATGACGACGGATGAGCGGATTGACGGAACTGATGGAATTCCTAGCAGTTCCTAATCCGATTAGGCAACCCTAAGTCTGAATTCCGAGCCTAGGATCTAAGGGTTTATGTTATTGAATCATGGATCTCGCGTTTACCTTGTTCTGGCAGCGGAATGAATGGTAAGATGAGATCATGAGCGATTCAGATGCCTCGCCTCTATCGTAGTCCACACGCACACAACCTGGAAAGCCGGGATGCTAGTGCCGGATCTGAGAATCGAATATAGAGTTTTTCTGCTTTTCTGATCAAGAAAACTGAATCGCCCTCTTCCAGGTCGATCATATAAGCCTATATATACGACCTGTTATGACTAAACCATCTTTCGGGTTTAGCCGAAAAAGTCTAAGTCATAAACCAAAACATCAGTTTCGGAATCGACCCCGTGTCGATCGATACACCTACTGTGTCGATCGACACACCTCTCTTTAATCGATATTGATATGTATCCAATACACATCATCTTGATCACCACCATGATGATCATTCCCATATATATATGCTTCCAGATTGCTTAGGTGTGTGACCCTATAGGATCATATAATACTGGCAGTAAGTCTACAACTTACAGACTGCAAGAGGCTTCTAGCAAAACATTGCAACCGTCCAGTATCATACAACATGTCTGATCTCGACACACAACTATCGTTAGAGTAAGTATAATGTGATTTCAGGACATAATCCCAACAATCTCCCACTTGTACTGGAATCACCTATTCCTATAATCCCTTCGTCTCTATATCTCGATATGGCATAAGGCAAGAGACTGTGTCATCCTTATTATAGCCAATATCATGTTCATCGAACTCCTGATCTATACTGATAAAACAAACGACTGACAATCACCTCGTTTGAGCACGGCCATGCATTTTCTCAGTATCAAATCTTCGATGGGCTCTGAGATATTTATCTCCTGTTATATAGGAGGGACAAATCCCATCTTGTTCCATCCCTGTTCCTTCACACACTTCATGATACACCTAAGCAATGCCTTTATAGCCGCCATTTACGGATCGACGTTTGACAAGGTCAAAGTGCACCAATTCATGTGCTAGGAAGCATGATGAACTCAGGTCTAGGGACTATACTCTATAGTCGTAATGAGAACCTCTCATGACACTGATATAACTATCCTGTAGAGTTCTCATTAGCGGGTCATGTCCGATCATATGTTCACCAACATATATCTATGTGATTGACTGTGATAATCATATCATTGACTTCATGAAACTTAGTCCAACAGTCACCTCACATGCTAGTCTCGCGCGGTTGTTGGTGTCCCACTTTAACAACCTCGACTAGGGACAATCATAATTTATGTCATCTTTTACTTATAGGGTTTCATGATCAAGTCCTCAACTTGATGACCTATAATATGAACATAAAATACTTTGAGACCATTATTTAATCATCCAATAATTAAATAATACCGATGTCAGTTTTAACTTACACAAACATTGCCATAGCATGGCTATGTAAAGATTATAACATAACTAAAATAACTCCCACTAGAATCAAGATCATCTCTTCAGATATCTAATACCTACAACAACAGAATAAATCTCGTGCTTAGGTTGTGGGAGAGACTGCGGTGTTTTTGCTTGAAACAATTCCAACAAACCACACCGCCATTCAGAAAACAGCACTATTCTACGGTTCTCTGCTTGGAGTCCTTCCAACAGATAGTACCGTTATTCAGACCAAGAGACATAACCAAGTGGGAACCGGAAATCGTCTTTGTCCGTCTAACTACTCTCAACTGGTTCGTCACTTCCTCAGTGTTGGGAATGTCCTGAAATCTACCGTACTATCTCTAGAAAGTATGATAAGTGTCGAGATCAGACATAAGTCATAAATACTGGGTGATCATGATGGCTTGCTAGAGTCCGCTCATGATCTATAAGTTTAGGACTTATTACCAGTATTGTATGATCCCTAAGGGTCACACACCATAGCTAACGGGAAAGTTAAAATGGAATTAATACGGTAAGATGCAATGGCATTTACTGTATTAGATCAGAGAATTGGGCCAGACAAAATACAGGCTTTTGTCTGATTTGTGTCTTGGGCCCAAAAGATTAATGAGCCATTAGTCTAATGACTTGGGCCCATTTAATGAGAGATAAAAGAATGAGAAACCCTAAGGAAGAGCAGAGCTTCTGCGATTTTTCTTCCTTTGAGCCGCGAGCTCTCTCTCTCTCTTGAACCTCTCTCTCTGATCATCCATCTTTTTGGTCTAGCAGCCGTCCCTTGCTTGTAAGAGTGTGGATACTTGAGGAGGAGCCGATTCTCATCAGCTCTAATCTGATCTTGTCATTACCACCAATCACTCCGCTGCAAAAGGTAAAGATCAGGTTGGTTTTATGATTCGTTTTGCAAGAACCTAGATCTGTTTAAGGATTTGTGTTAGGTTGTAATTGAGAATTAAACCATGGAAAACACCCGTAATCCTTCAGTGGTATCAGAGCCAGGTTGTTGGTTTCTTGTGAAATTGGATCATATGAATGTTTAATAGTTTTTGAATTAATTTTGAAAGAAAAATTGATTAAACTAATTAAACCCTAATCGTGTGATATTGTTTTAATAATCGGCTGCTCTTGAGTTTTTGTTATGGCCGAATGTTCATATTGATAATTGAATGTGCTATTCGATCATATTAATAATTGATTGCTGCATTATTGAAACCCTAATGGCCTCTTGTGTGCGCGTGAGCCAATTAATAATCGATCGTTTGTTATCGGCTTGGTGTTGCCGTGTGTGATAATCGATTATCATTAATTATGTTATCGGCTTGGTATTGCCGTGTGTTGTGATCGATTATCATTAATAATGTTTGATCCCTAAGCGAATGATCGCTTGTGATGCCGATATATTGCGTGTGATGCCTAGCCGAGATCGATCACAATGATCGTGAGGCAAAAGGATCAAACGCAAGCGATGTGTGAGCCATGAGCCGGGCGTGATCATGCGTTGCAATGATCGATCGCAAGCGATCGTGAGCAACCGCGAGTTGGATCATGGGCCTTGGATTATCATGGGCCCACATATTGCGTTAATGGGCCGAATTGGATCTTGGGTCCGATTGTTTGGCCCATTAAAATTTTACGTTCCGCGAATAGTCAATCGGTTAAACCGAGCTTCGCGGTTCGTTGCCCAAAACCACACCGATTAAACCGGTCCATTTAATTGGCGGTTAATTGTGTGTTTAAAGCCTTAAACCGCAAGTTAAATCAAATTGGCTAATACACTAGGTGTTTCTTCCCGGTTTTGGATTTAACTGAACTGATCCAATTTAATTGGTGGTTCAAGCGGTTAACCCGAATCGCGGTTTGCTGGAAATTATTTAATACATGGTATTATTTAATTTCTGGTTAAACCGGATTGAAATTCAAAATTGAATTTTAACCTAAACCGAAGGCTGGTCTAAGTTTGATTTGGTTGGACCAAATAATTTAGAGCTGGTCTGGTTTAGTAAATAACCGATGGTTTTGATAGTTAATTTGGTCTTGGACCAGAATTAATAAACCAGATCGGTTATGTCAAATTATTGGGCCAGCTAGAATTCTATGGTCTTGGGCCAAAGAATTGGGCCTATAATTTGTGACCCAACCCAAAATATTTAATGAAATATTTAAATTAGAAATTTCTATTTTTAGTAAGTTACTAAATTTAGAAAGTTTCTAAAATAAGAAAGTTTCCCAAAATAGTAATCTTCTATTTTTGGAAATAAAACTTAAAAATCCTCAAAAACAATATCAAGCTTGGATGTCTTTCCAATCTTGTCAGCTACTTAACGCTTATTTGATTACAGATATGGCTTACAGTGTGAGGTGTCTGTTTTCGCGTAAGTAAAGTAGTATATAGTCACTAATTTCATTGGGAGTCCCAGATTTTAGTGATTATTTGGCTGTAAGAGATTGGTTTCCTTGACTGGGCCATCGGGAGTCCCGGGCCTTGAGACATCTGGTGAATTAGGACCTCGGGCCCAATTCACAACCGAGAGTTATTGGTTATAACTAGCTGTGTGTATGCTTACCAAGTAAAGCTAATTCTGGGTGACGGCCAGTGGCCCACTTTGGATTTAGCTAAACATGGGTCTCAGAATCATTGTATTCTTATGAGGTTAAACAAAGAAATTTTGAATACAATGCGAGTTTTCTTATAAGTTGTTAAGATTGCTCTTTTATGAACTTAATAACTAAAACTCTATTTATCTCTAAATTTCAGCTATGACAAGCACAAACAATCAAAACACTTTCTCGATCCGGTATGTCCTTGAGATGGACAAACTGAACGGATCAAATTTCTTGACTTGGTCGCGGAACCTGAGGCTGGTTCTCAGGCATGAGAGAAAGGACTATGTCCTTGAGAAAGCTCTCCCCGAGAGGATCGGATCCAAAGCCAGTCATGCAGTATATAATGCTTGGAATAAGCATTATAATGATGCGGTAGATGTGCGTGGTCTGATATTGGCTACCATGGACTCAGATTTGCGGAAGCAATATGAGAACATGGAGTCGCCAATAGAGATGATCAGCAACCTGAAATTGAAATTTCAGGAGCAGGTAAGAGTGGGGAGATACCAGTTGGTTAAATCTCTCACTAGCTGCAAGCTACCAAATGATCATCCAGTAAGTCCTCATATCAGTAAAGTGATGGGTTACGTTGATAACCTGAGGAAACTGGATTATCCAGTTAGCCAAGAATTGGCAACTGATATCATTCTGCAGTCACTGCCGTCAAGCTATGATAAGTTCGTAAAGGACTATATCAAGAAAGGCTTAACGAAGACGTTGACTGAACTGCATGACATGCTCAAGACAGTTGAGCCAAACGTGAAGAGTACCCTGTACAATCTCATGAAGGAGAAGGGTAGGTTTACTAAACCTAAAGCTGACAAGGGTGAAGACAAAGTTGTCCAGATTTTGAATCATGGCAAGCGTGTGTCTTCTGAGCCCGAGTCAGATACCTCTTACGTTGGTAAGTGCTGCTACTGTAAAGAGACTGGGCATTGGAAGAGAGATTGCATTAAATTCATGGAAGATTATGAGGAGTTGAAGTTGATGTATGAAACTACTTCCTCAGGTATTCATGTTATTACTTCAAGTTATACCTTATAGGTATTGGATACTAGTTGTGGCACTGATATTTGTTATAATATGCAGAGCCTGAGCAACAGTAGAACGTTGAAGGAAGGGCAAGTGGAACTGCGTGTCTGGAAGGAGCTTGGGATGCTGCCTCAGCCATAGGGTTTTCACTTATAGATCCCTTTGAGGCTTGGTTTTATTAAGTAATTGCTACAATGTACCTGCTTTAAGCAGAGTTGTCTTTCATTTTCTTGTAAGAATTTGAATGTTTTTCATTTTGATAAAAGACTAGTTTGTTCTTTTGATCTTAATGAAATATTAATTGTAGCACCCTATTCAAGGAATGGGTTTTATGTCTTAAACCAAAGAGTGCCTAAATGTAACATAAATACCGCAATTGGTTTAAATCTGATGAGTTAAACCTGATTTTTCTTGGCATAAATGTTTTGGTCACATAGAGTAAGTCAGATTCAGAAACCCCATAGTTATGGACTTTTGGGCTCATTTGAATGGATATCTTATGAGACTTGAATTCTGCTTACTAGACCAAAAGACAAAGGGCCCATCTTAGCCGAGCTAGAGAAAGGCCCAAAGGCTTATTGGAGATTGAACATACTCATGTATGTGGTCCGATGAGCAGTAATGCCAGAGAAAATTTCCTGTACTTCATTGTCTCTACTGATTACTTCAGTGAGTGTGACTGTGTTCATTTGATGAGACACAAGTCGGAATTCTTTGACATGGTCGAAAGAGTTCCAGAATGAAGTATAGAATCTGAATGACAGAAGTATTAAGACTCTGGATTAGATCACGAGTGAGAATACTTAAGTCATTGATTGTGTGATCATCTGAATGAGTGTGAAGTCGTTTCACAACTCACTTCTCCTGAAAACCTAGAGGTGTTTCTGTGAGAATGAATCAGATCTTATTAGAAATGATTAAAGATGAGTCACACGAATCTTCCATGATATTCTTTAAGAATAACGCTCTAGAAATATCTAAGTTTACGCTGAAATAGTTCCACCAATATCAGTTGAAAGACACCACGTAAATGTGGATTGGAATCGATCCAAATTCGTCTTTACTGAGTATTTGTAGTTGTGCTACTTCGCTGGTTGTCCTAGGGAAACCAAGGCTTGTTACTTTTACGTCCATTCTGTTTTCTAAGAAGGGAAGTTACTTTCCAAGAAGAACAGTGGGAGTTAAAAGTATAACTCGAAGAAATTCGAGAAATACAGGAGGCTGCTCAACCTGTTGAGGGAGAGCAACGGATGGATTTACAGATTTCTGTAGAATCTACACCTGTAGAGCCTGAAGTTCGCAGATATGAATGAATCAGTCACTAATCCGAGAGTGATTTCTCGTCATTAGTTGAACCTGATGATCATTGAAAGTTCGCATGATCTGATGATCATTGAAAGCGACGAATCTGCGAAATTCAAGCGAAAGTGAGCCCGGACTCCGAAAAATTATACTGTATGTAAGTTAGCTTCATCGATCCATTCATGGATAGAAGCAAACATATCGGAGTTGGAATCTTCGTTCTGTTGAAGTAGTCAAGGTTTTGACTTGAACAGGAACGAAGTGGAACTGTGCGTTTACTAAAAGATAAGTGGGAGCAATATTGCATTTCTCATAGTGTATGTCGATGACATACTGATTCTCGGAAATAACGTTCCAATACTGCAGTCGGTAAAGGACTGGCTTGGGGGTTATTGTATGATTGACATGGGTAAAGCCACGTAGTTCTTGGATTGTGGATCTAAAGATAGAGATCCAAAAGAGCTGGTAGGACAAAGTCAGGATTCTTAAATTGACAAAGTCCTACACGTAATCAGCAATCCAAGAAGGGCTTTATGCCAATGTCACATGGCAATTCATTAAGCAAGATACAATGTCCTGCGATATCTGCTGAGCTTGAATGCATGGATAGGATTCCATATGCGACGGCAATTGGATCTATCATGTATGCCATGACACATACTTGTTTTGATGTTGCTTTAATGCTAAGCAAGACAAGTAAATACCAGTCAAATCCAGCAAAGAATCACTGGATTGCCGTAAAGAATATTCTGAAGTATTTGAGGAATACTTAGGATAAGTTCTTGATTTACGGAGAAAGTGAGGTGCTACAAGTCGATAGAGTCTGAAAGGCAAGTTTCCAATAGACAAAGATAATTCCTGGTCACAGTCCGGCTATATCTTGTGTCTAACTGGCGGTGCAAGGCACTGTTGCTGACTCCATGACTTAAGCTGAACATTTCGCAGCTGGAGAAGCGGCGAAAGAGGTTGTTTGGAAAGAAGAGTTCATCACTGAACTTGATGTGATTCACAGCATAGATGAGGCTAGCTGCACATCAGAGGTCCAAACACCTTGAGGATAGGTATAACCTATTCCTTGAGATAAATGACAGAGGTGTTAAGTAGATAAGCAAGTTTCATCGAATGAGAACGTTGCTAATCTATTAACGAAGCCACTCCTTATGCCTAAGCACGAGTCGCGGACTGTAGCTGTAGGATGAGTGAAATTAAGATGTAGTCTTAATTTCAGTGGGAGTTTGTAAAGGGCTTTACTTAGTTATTTTGAATGGTTCATGTAAACATAATATTTTATGTTTATGAAATCTAATGATTTCTGGATTATTTTAACTGTGATATAAATAATCGTTCCAAAATGATTCATGTCATTATATATGGGCCATCGAAGTACATGAGTAGACTTGATCCTGAAACCCCATATTTAACGAAGTGACATAAATCAGAGTGTCCATAGTCGAAGGTTGTTGAAATTGGAACAACAACAACCTGTTGAGACTAGATTGTGTTGAGACTTATGACCAAGTTTCGAGGGGTCATAGATGCGCGGCATCAAAGTCGACACATAGGTATATGTAGGGGAGCATATGACCGGACATGGCCCGCAAAATGAGAACTCTGCAAGATATTAATATCTGTGTCATAAGAAGTTCTCATATACGACTATAGAGTATAGTCCTTAGACCTGAGTTCGCATGCATGTGGCTGCACATGGAGTAATGCGCTTTGATCATTGTCTAACGCTGTTTCGTAACTGGGAGCTATACGGACCTTGGTTGGGTGTATTATGAATTGTGTAGTTCATAGTGATGGAACAAGATGGGATTTGTCCCTGCCGTTTAACGGAGGTAATATCTCTAGGCCAATCGGAGATTTGATAGCTGGTAAGAGAATGGCCATTCCCAAACGGACTTGCCCAAGTCGTTTGCATTGTCAGTATCAAATCTGGTCCGATAAACATGGTCTGGCTATATAAGGATGACACGCATCTTGCCTTATGCCAGATCGAGATATTAAGACAAAAGGACTAGGGAATGTAGGATTCCAGTACAATCGGAAGATTGTTGGGAATGTCCTGTGTAGGATTCCAGTACAAGTGGGAGATTGTTGGGAATGTCCTGAAATCTACCGTACTATCTCTAGAAAGTATGATAAGTGTCGAGATCAGACATAAGTCATAAATACTGGGTGATCATGATGGCTTGCTAGAGTCCGCTCATGATCTATAAGTTTAGGACTTATTACCAGTATTGTATGATCCCTAAGGGTCACACACCATAGCTAACGGGAAAGTTAAAATGGAATTAATACGGTAAGATGCAATGGCATTTACTGTATTAGATCAGAGAATTGGGCCAGACAAAATACAGGCTTTTGTCTGATTTGTGTCTTGGGCCCAAAAGATTAATGAGCCATTAGTCTAATGACTTGGGCCCATTTAATGAGAGATAAAAGAATGAGAAACCCTAAGGAAGAGCAGAGCTTCTGCAATTTTTCTTCCTTTGAGCCGCAAGCTCTCTCTCTCTCTTGAACCTCTCTCTCTGATCATCCATCTCTTTGGTCTAGCAGCCGTCCCTTGCTTGTAAGAGTGTGGATACTTGAGGAGGAGCCGATTCTCATCAGCTCTAATCTGATCTTGTCATTACCACCAATCACTCCGCTGCAAAAGGTAAAGATCAGGTTGGTTTTATGATTCGTTTTTGCAAGAACCTAGATCTGTTTAAGGATTTGTGTTAGGTTGTAATTGAGAATTAAACCATGGAAAACACCCGTAATCCTTCACTCAGTTCACCAGGAACCTATCCTTAGTGTTCCTCAAACACTTGGGATATTTCTGGCAACTGTTCAGTGAATTTTACCGGAACAACTTGGTATTTACTCGTAATGCGTAAGCTGCATCTGGATGAGTGTAAATTATGGCATTCATGATGGATTCCATTGCAAAAGCATAAGGAATCACACTCATACATACTAGCTCAGCCAGTGTCCAAGACACTTCGTCTTGCTAAGATCATTGCCATAAGACCTTTGGTATGAAGCCATTCTTGGGATCATGCATATTGGAACAGTCCATTACCTTATCAACATAAGGATCTTGACACGATCCAATTAGCCTACCCAATCTATATCAATAGATTCTTATTCCAAGAATTCACGCGGCTTCTCCCATGTATTTTGATGAAAATGACTTCCGACCCAAGTCTCATGAGACTTAAGCGACGGAACGTCGTTTATGAGAATGAGTATGTCTTCTACATACAGAACGAAAAAAATGCAACTACGCTCCCACTAGTCTACTTATAAACGCATGGTTTCATTTCGTTCCTAATCAAGTCGAAAAAGATTTTATAATTTTATTAAACAGATTTAATAATTTTATTAAATTCTGGTTAAACCGGGATAAGAAATCCAAAGTCGAAAAATTGGATTTTGTGCCTAAACCAGGATTTTCTAATTTGATTTGGTTGGACCAAATAAATTGAGAAAATCCGGTTTAGTAAATAACCGGTTGACAATTGTGGTCATAGTAGTAATTAAAATTTGGTTAGACCAATTTTAATGAACCAGACCGGTTATGTCATTTAATTGGACAATTGGGTCATGTCTTGGACATGGACCAATTCTTGGGCCTCGGGCCAAGAAGTTAAAACAATTGGGCCAATTATTTGAGTCTTTCTTCAGATTAATTTAAAATTTATTTTATAAAATTATAAAGTCGATTTTAAATTAAAGTTTCCGAAATTTTGAAATTAGAAAGTTTCTTAAAATAGAAGTTTCTAGATTTGCGGGTTTTGGATTTTAAAGAAATTTCTAAAGTTAGAAAGTTTCCGGTTTTAGAAAGTTTCCAATTTTAGAAAGTTTCCAAAAATAGTAGGTTTCCAAAAATAGAAAGTTTCCCGAAATAGTAATCTTCTATTTTGGGAATGAAATTTTAATAAACCTACGAACCTCAAATAATATCAAGCGTTGGATGTCTTGTCCAGGCTATGTCAGCTGTCGAAGCCCATTCAATTGTATTCATGGCCTTACAGTGTGAGGGTGTCTACTTTTGCGTGGATAAGACGGTTTGTGATTCATAAATGTCATTGGGAGTCCCAGACATTAATGATTACATGACTGTATAGTCTGGTTTTCTTGACTAGGCCATCGGGAGTCCCGGGCCTTGAGACATCAGAGTGGATTGGGCCTCGGGCCCAGATTCACAACCAAGAGTTATATCACGGATATAATTAGCCGATATAGGGCTTACCGATATAAGCTAAAGTTGGGTGACGGCCAGTGGCCCACTTTAATCTTAGTTATATGTGGATCTTGGAATCATTATATTCTATTGAGGGTAACTTATGTTATTGAATATAATGCATGATTAATCATATTAAATTTAATACAAGATTAATCATATTGAACATATTAACTAATAACCTTTTATCTTATATATTTCAGCTATGACTACTACAAGCACTCAAAACACATTCTCAATCCGGTCTGTTCTCGAGAAGGAGAAGCTGACTGGAACGAACTTCCTGACGTGGTCAAGGAACTTGAGGCTGGTCCTCAAGCAGGAGAAGAAGGATTATGTCCTTCGTGATCCTCTCCCCGAGAGGCCTGCTAACAATGCCGCCAGGACTCTGCATAATGCTTGGGAAAAGCATTCGTCAGATGAAAATGATGTGTATTGCCTTATGTTGGCGACAATGACTGCTGAGCCTGAAATGCAGTTCGAGAGTGTGTTGTCACCAATTGAGATAATGGCAAGCCTGAAATCGCTTTTTCAGGAGCAAGCAAGGACTGAGAGGTTTCAGACTGTTAAGAACCTCTTAGACTGTAAGTTGGCTGCAAATGCGGCAGTGAGTCCTCATGTCTTGAAGATGATGGGTTATCTCGATCATCTTCAGAAACTCGACTGCCCTATCAGCCAGGAACTTGCTTGCGACATCATTCTGCAGTCATTACCTGCAAGCTATGATCAGTTCATTCTGAACTTTAACATGCATGGCTTGAGTAAGACATTGCCTGAGCTTCACAGAATGCTCAAGACTGCAGAGCCCAACTTGAGGAAAACCGCCAAGGACCCCAATGTGCTTATGGTGCAAAAGGGCAAGGGGTTTAAGAAATCCTCTGCTAAGGATAAGGGAAAGGCCAAGGCTGTCCAAGTCGCGGACAAGGACACGCCAAAGCCCAAGCCCAAGTCCAAGGCTGGGCCAACTGACATATGCAGGTTCTGTAAAGAACCAGGGCATTGGAGGAGAGAATGTAAGAAATTCCAAGAAGGTCTAAAGGAATTGAAGAAGAAGACTCTCGAGACTTCTTCGACAGGTATTTTTGTTATAGAAGTTAATACAACTACTTCTGATAATACCTCATGGGTTATGGATACTGGTTGTGGGGCTCATATTTGTACTAATATGCAGGCACTCAGCAACAGTAGAAGGCTGAAGCAAGGACAAGTGGAGCTACGAGTTGGGAATGGAGCGAAAGTTCCAGCACTAGCTGTAGGCACATACTTGTTGTCTTTACCTTCGGGATTGATTTTAGAACTCAATAATTGTTATTTTGTACCTGCTATAAGCAGAAATATTATTTCAATTTCTTTGTTGGATTTGGAAGGTTATGATTTTTCAGTTAAGAATAAATTATGTTCCTTCAATCGCAACAATTTGTTCTATGGTTCTGCCCCTCTTACGAATGGGCTTTACATACTCGATCAATCCGTGCCAATTTATAACATTAATACCAAACGGTTCAAACCTAATGAGGAGAACCGAACGTTTCTATGGCATTGTCGTTTAGGGCACATCAGCGAGAAACGCATCAAGAGGCTCCATTCGAATGGACTACTTGGCTCATTTGACTTTGAGTCATGTGAGAAATGCGAATCCTGCATGATGGGAAAAATGACACGGGCCCCCTTTAATAAACCTAACGAGAGGGCCAGTGACTTATTGGGCCTGATACACACTGATGTGTGTGGCCCAATGTCCACAAATGCAAGAGGAAACTATCAGTACTTCATTACCTTCACTGATGATTTCAGTAGGTATGGATATGTTTATTTAATGAAACATAAGTCTGAATCTTTTGAGAAGTTCAGAGAATTCCAAAATGAAGTACAGAACCAACTTGGCAAAAGCATTAAGGCTCTTCGGTCCGACCGAGGAGGAGAATACTTAAGCCAAGAATTCAGTGATCATCTAAGAGAGTGTGGGATCGTATCCCAACTCACTCCTCCCGGAACACCTCAATGGAATGGTGTGTCTGAGAGGAGAAATCGGACCTTATTGGATATGGTTCGATCTATGATGAGTCACACAGACCTTCCAATATCCCTTTGGGGATATGCTCTGCTAACAGCAGTGTTCACTCTAAATAGAGCGCCATCGAAAGCAGTAGCAAAGACACCATATGAATTATGGACTGGAGTGGCTCCAGTGCTGTCTTATCTAAGAATTTGGGGTTGTGAAGCCTATGTCAAGAGATTAATCTCAGACAAGCTTACACCAAAGTCTGATAAATGCTACTTCATTGGTTATCCGAAGGAAACCAAGGCTTATTACTTCTATCTACGTTCCGAGAACAAGATATTTGTTGCCCGGGATTGTAACTTTCTTGAGAGGGAGTTTCTCTCTAAGAAAGACAGTGGGAGTAAGGTACTGCTTGAAGAAATTCAAGATGAACAGGATACTGCTCAACCTAATGAGGAAGAGCAGCAGGAGGACCTACAAGAAATTGTAGAGCCTGAACCTGTAGTACCTGAAGTTCGAAGATCCGGGAGGATCCGTCACGAACCCGAGAGATATCAAGGATTCCTCGTGACTGACTGTCATGATCTTTTGATCATTGATGGTGATGAACCATCAAACTTCAATCAAGCCATGATGGGCCCAGATTCCTCGAAGTGGCGCAAGGCCACTGATTCCGAAATGGACTCCATGTCGGTCAACCAAGTGTTTTCGTTGGTTGACTTACCCGCTGGTGTAAAAGCCATCGAGTGCAAATGGATCTTCAAGAAGAAGATTGACGTGGATGGAAATGTCCAGATTTATAAAGCCAGGTTGGTGGCAAAGGGTTTCAGACAAGTTCACGGTGTGGATTACGATGAAACCTATTCACCAGTGGCTATGATGAAATCTATTCGGATTCTACTAGCAACTGCAGCTTTTCATGATTATGAAATTTGGCAGATGGACGTGAAAACCGCCTTCCTGAATGGTATTCTGGAAGAGGATGTGTATATGACACAACCTGACGGTTACATAGATCCAAAGAATGCTGGGAAAGTATGCAAGCTTCATAAATCCATTTATGGATTGAAGCAAGCATCGAGGAGCTGGAATCTTCGTTTTGATGAAGCGATCAAGCAATTTATCTTCATCAGAAACGAAGAAGAACAATGCGAGTATAAGAAAACTAGTGGGAGCAAAATAGTATTTCTTATTCTGTATGTCGATGACATACTGCTTCTCGGAAACGACGTTCCAATGCTGAAGTCGGTAAAGGACTGGCTTGGAAGTTGTTTTTCCATGAAAGACATGGGTGAAGCCGCATACGTTCTTGGAATCAGGATCTACCGGGATAGATCTAGAAGGCTGATAGGCTTGTGTCAAGATTCATACATTGACAAAGTCCTACAAAGATTCAGCATGAAAGATTCCAAGAAGGGCTTCACGCCAATGGTACATGGCACAACGCTAAGCAAGAAGCAGAGCCCTACGACGGCTGCTGAGCTTGATCGCATGAAGAATATTCCTTATGCATCTGCAATAGGATCTGTCATGTATGCCATGATCTGTACTCGTCCTGATGTTGCTTATGCATTGAGCATGACGAGTAGATACCAGTCAAATCCAGGCGAAAGCCACTGGATTGCCGTAAAGAATATCTTGAAGTATCTAAGACATACTAAGGATAAGTTCTTAGTGTACGGTGGAAGTGATGTGCTTAAAGTCAGTGGATTCACGGACGCAAGTTTCCAGACAGACCAAGATGATTTCCGGTCACAGTCCGGTTATATCTTTTGTCTGAATGGCGGTGCAATCAGTTGGAGAAGCTCCAAGCAAGACACCGTTGCTGATTCCACTACAGAAGCTGAATATATCGCCGCCTCAGAAGCAGCGAAGGAAGCTGTTTGGATACGAAAGTTCATTATTGAACTAGGTGTGATACCAGATGCGGCTGAGCCTCTGGCACTGTTTTGTGACAACAATGGTGCTATAGCTCAGGCAAAGGAACCAAGATCACACCAGAAATCCAAGCATGTTCTAAGAAGATTTCACTTGATACGTGACATCATTAATAGAAAGGAAGTCAAGATCAGCCGAGTTCAGACAGATGATAACGTCGCTGATCCGTTGACAAAGCCACTCCCAAGGCCTAAGCTCGAGTTTCTGACTGAAGCTGTAGGCATTAGAGACATTGAAATGTAATCTAAATTTGAGTGGGAGTTTGAGGGCTTTTATTTAGTTATTTGATATGTTCTTGTAAAACATTCTTATGTTTAATGAAATTATTATTTCAAGATTATTTTAACTGTGATGAAATAATCGTTCCAAAGTGATATAAACCATTTTATAGGTCATCGAAGTAAGTGACTTGATCTTGAGTCATCAAAGTCATTTAGCTTGATCATGAGACCCTATATTTGATAGATGGATTATATCATCCTGTCCCTAGTCGAAGGTTGTTGAAATTGGAACACCAACAACCGTGAGAGACTGGATTGGTATGTGACTTATGACAAAGTCTCAGTGTGTCATAGATGCGCGGCATCAAAGTCAATACATAGGTGTATGTTAGGAACATACGACCGGACAAGACCCGATTATAAGAACTCTTCAGGATATTTATATCTGTGTCATAAGAGATTCTTACTACGACTATAGAGTATAGTCCTTAGACCTGAGTTCGCATGCATGTGACTGCACATGGATTGATGCACTTTGATCATTGTCTAACGCTGTCGTTCTGCGATAGTTATAAGGACCTTGTTTGGGTACATCATGAAATGAGTAGTTTACAGTGATGAAACAAGACGGAATTTGTCCCTCCAATATAAATGGAGTGAATATCTCTAGGCCAATCGGAGATTTGAATACTGGAAAATGCATGGCCATGCTCAAACGGACTGTCCCGAGTCGTTTGGATTGTCAGTATCGAATCAGAGTCCGATGAACAAGATTAGGCTTTATAAGGATGACACTAATCTTGCCTTATGACTAATCGAGATATTAAGATAAAAGGATTATGAATACAGAGATTCCAGTACAAGTGGGAGATTGTTGGAATTGTGTCCAGTAATCTCGGTACTGTCTCTAGAAAGTAAGAGTATGTCAATGATCAGACATAAGTCATATAATACTGGGGGTCATGATGGCTTGCTAGAGTCCGCTTATGATCTATAAGTCTTGGACTTATTGCCTTTATTATATGATCCCATATGGGTCACACGCCTAAGCTAACAGGAAAATGTGTAGGAACGGCTTAGCAGAAGTACGGTAAAAGTGCCAGGCATTTGTCGTACTTAGAGAGAGATAAATGGGTCTGATTAAATCCAAGGGATTTAATCAGATTGGTATTTGGGCCCAAAAGCCCAAAAGGGAAAAGAGAAGGGTTTTATAAACTAAAACCCAAATCTCTTTCTCTAAAACCCTAGCCCCCTAGCCGCGCCTCTCTCTCTCTTCTGCGCCTCCCACAGCTCGGTCTAGCAGCCTCTCTTCCTGCTTGGTGTGCGTGTGTGAACCTCTGGAGGAGTTATCACTCGGTGGCTCTCTGATCTCTGATATACCTTCTCTTTCCGCTGCATAAACAGGTATAAGGTGAGATCTTATTGTTTCTATTCAAGAGAACCTAGATCCGCATGTTTAGGAACTGTTGAATCTGAGAATTGAATCTGGATTAACAACCAAAACATCCTTCACCTCTACCAGATACACACGCACTCAAGCTGGAAACGGGATGCTAGTGACGGATCAATGGGAATCAACTATTTCTGGTGTTCTTGCTTTTCTTCCTAAGAAAAACTCGACGGCTGTGTTCTTTGGTCGAAATCATCAGGTTTTATTCGACCTAAAACCCACTTAACGGGCCAGACTTGATTAAGTCTTAATTCGAAAAAACCTTTCTGAAAACCCGCACTGTGTCGACCGACACACAAGCTGTGTCGATCGACACAACACCATTTTGTCGATAATAATGTGTATCCAATACACATTAATATGATCATTACCATAATGATCATTCCCATGTCGTAGCTTCCAGTTTGCTTAGGTGTGTGACCCTATAGGATCATATAATACTGACAGTAAGTCTACAAATTACAGATTGCAAGAGGCTTCTAGCAAAACATTGCAACCGCCCAGTATTATACGAATGTCTGATCTTGACACACAACTATCATCAGGAGTGAGTACAAGTGTGATTTCAGGACACTATCCCAACAATCTCCCACTTGTACTGGAATCATCAATTCCTATAATCCTTTTGTCTCTATATCTCGATTTGGCATAAGGCAAGATTGGTGTCATCCTTATTAAGCCAACATCGTGTTTATCGAACTCCTGATCTCATACTGAACATTACAAAAAACTGAACTACAGTTCGTTTGAGTGCGACCACACATTTTCTCAGTATTTAATCTTCGATAGGCCCTGAGATATTTATCTCCCGTTATTCAGGAGGGACAAATCCCATCTTGTTCCATCCCTATTTCAACACAAACTTCATGATACATCTGAGCAGTGCCATTATAGCCGCCAGTTACGGGTCGACGTTAGACAAAGTCAAAGTGTACCATCAGCGACATTCTCGTCCGTCGGAACTCGGCTGATCTTTACATCACCTCTATTGACGATGTCACGAATCAGGTGATATCTCCTCTCTACGTGTTTGGACTTCTGGTGTGACCTGGGTTCTTTCGCCTGAGCAATGGCTCCATTGTTGTCACAAAACAAAGCCACTGGCTCCAAGATACTAGGAACCACACTAAGTTCAGTCATGAACTTCTTGATCCAAACAGCTTCCTTTGCCGCTTCTGAAGCAGAAACATATTCAACTTCCGTCGTGGAATCAGCTACGGTATTCTGCTTAGAGCTTTTCCAGCCCACCGCACCGCCATTTAGACAGAAGACATATCCAGACTGTGATCGGAAATCGTCTCTGTCTGTCTGAAAACTCGCATCTGTGAATCCATTCACTACAAGCTCTTCACTTCCTCCATACACCAGGAATCTATCCTTAGTATGTCTCAAATACTTGAGAATGTTCTTGACAGCTGTCCAGTGATCTTCACCTGGATCAGATTGGTATCTACTCGTCATGCTTAACGCGTAAGCTACATCTGGACGAGTGCAGAGCATGGCATACATGAAGGAATGTTTAGTGTTAATTCAGATTCAATTCTCAGATTCAACAGATCCTAAACATGCAGATCTAGGTTCTCTTGATTAGAAACTTAATGGATCTCACCTGTTACCTTTTTATGCAGCGGAATGGGAGGTAATTGTCAGAGATCAGCAGAACCACCAAGGGATGGATCCTCCAAAGGCTCACACACGCACACCGGGAAATTGGCTGCTAGACCAGCTGAAAGAGGAGGCGCAGAAGAGAGGCTGGGAGGCGCAAAAGCTGAGAAGAATTAGAGAGCTAGGTCTGATTTTATTCATTAAAATCCCTCCCAGTTCTCATGGGCTTTTGGGCCCAATTCTCAGTTCTGATTAAATCCCTTGGATTTAATCAGGCCCTTTAGTCTCTTCAAGTACGGTAAATGCCTAGCACTTTTACCGTACTTCTGCTAAACCGTTCCTTCGTGATTTCCCGTTAGCTTAGGCGTGTGACCCATATGGGATCATATAACAAAGGCAATAAATCCGAGATTTATAGATCATGAGCGGACTCTAGCAAGCCATCATGACCCCCAGTATTATATGACTTATGTCTGATCATTGACATACTCTTACTTTCTAGAGACAGTACAGAGATTACTGGACATAATTCCAACAATCTCCCACTTGAACTGGAATCTCTGTATTCATAATCCTTTTATCTCAATATCTCGATTAGTCATAAGGCAAGATTAGTGTCATCCTTATAAAGCCTAATCTTGTTCATCGGACTCTGATTTGATACTGACAATCCAAACGACTCGGGAAAGTCCGTTTGAGCATGGCCATGCATTTTCCAGTATTCAAATCTCCGATTGGCCTAGAGATATTCACTCCATTTATATTGGAGGGACAAATTCCGTCTTGTTCCATCACTGTGAACTACTCATTTCATAATGTACCCAAACAAGGTCCTTATAACTATCGCAGAACGACAGCGTTAGACAATGATCAAAGTGCATCAGTCCATGTGTGGTCACATGCATGCGAACTCAGGTCTAAGGACTATACTCTATAGTCGTAGTAAGAATCTCTTATGACACAGATATAAATATCCTGAAGAGTTCTTATAATCGGGTCATGTCCGGTCGTATGTTCCCAACATACACCTATGTACTGACTTTGATGCCGCGCATCTATGACACACTGAGACTTTGTCATAAGTCACATACCAATCTAGTCTCACACGGTTGTTGGTGTTCCAATTTCAACAACCTTCGACTAGGGACAGGATGATATAAGCCATCTATCAAATATAGGGTCTCATGATCAAGCTAAATGACTTTGATAACTCAAGATCAAGTCACTTACTTCGATGACCTATAAAATGGTTCATATCATTTTGGAACGATTATTTCATCACAGTTAAAATAATCTTGAAATAATAATTTCAATAAACATCATAAAATGTTTTACAAGAACATATCAATAACTAAATAAAGCCCTTTATTAACTCCCACTGAAATTAAGACTATATCTTAATTTCACTTATCCTACAGCAACAGTCCGCGACTCGTGCTTAGGCCTAAGGAGTGGCTTCGTTAATAGATTAGCAACGTTCTCATTCGTTGAAACTTGCTGATCTACTTAACATCTCTGTCATTTATCTCACGGAATAGGTTATACCTATCCTCAAGCTGTTTGGACCTCTGATGTGCAGCTAGTCTCATCTATGCTGGGAATCACATCGAGTTCAGTGATGAACTCTTCTTTCCAAACAACCTCTTTCGCCGCTATCCAAACTGCGAAATGTTCAGCTTAAGTCATGGAGTCAGCAACAGTGCCTTGCACCGCCAGACAGACACAAGATATAACCGGACTGTGACCGGAAATCATCTTTGTCTGTTGGAAACTTGCCTTTCAGACTCTACTGACTTGTAGCACCTCACTTTCTCCGTAAATCAAGAACTTATCCTTAGTATTCCTCAAATACTTTAGGACATTCTTTACGGCAATCCAGTGATTCTTTGCTGGATTTGACTGGTCTTTACTTGTCTTGCTTAACATTAAAGCAACATCAAACAAGTACGTTTCATGGCATAAATGATAGATCCAATTGCCGACGCATATGGAATCTTATCCATGCATTTAAGCTCAGCAGTTATCGTAGGACACTGTGTCTTGCTTAACGTAATGCCATGTGACATTGGCATAAAACCCTTCTTGGAATGCTGAAAACGTGTAGGACTTTGTCGGGATAAGAATCCTGACTTTGTCCTACCAGCTCTTTCGGATCTCTATCTTTAGATCCAAAATCCAAGAACATACGTGGCTTTACCCATGTCAATCATTAGAACCAACTCCCAAGCCAGTCCTTTACCGACTGCAGCATTGGGACGTCATTTCCGAGAATCAGTATGTCATCGACATACAATATGAGAAATGCAACATCGCTCCCACTTATCTATTAGTAAACGCACAGTTCCATTTCGTTCCTGTTCAAGTCAAAACCTTGACTACTTCAACAGAACGAAGATTCCAACTCCGATATGTTTGCTTCCATCCATGAATGGATCGATGAAGCTAACTTACACAAAATGTAAATTTTCGGAGTCCGGGCTCACTTTCGCTTCTTTGAATTTCGCAGATTCGTCGCTTTCAATGATCATCAGATCATGCGAACTTTCAATGATCATCAGGTTCAACTAATGACGAGAAATCACTCTCGGATTAGTGACTGATTCATTCATATCTGCGAACTTCAGGCTCTATAGGTGTAGATTCTACAGAGATCTGTAAATCCATTCGTTGCTCTCCCTCAACAGGTTGAGCAGCCTCCTGTATGTCTCGAATTTCTTCGAGTTATACTTTTACTCCCACTGTTCTTCTTGGAAAATAACTTCCCTTCTTAGAAAACAGAATGGACGTAAAAGTAACAAGCCTTGGTTTCCCTAGGACAACCAGCGAAGTAGCACAACTACAAATACTCAGTAAAGACGAATTTGGATCGATTCCAATCCACATTTACGTGGTGTCTTTCAACTGATATAGGTGGAACTATTTCAGCGTAAACTTAGATATTTTAGAGCGTTATTCTTAAAGAATATCATGGAAGATTCGTGTGACTCATCTTTAATCATTTCTAATAAGATCTGATTCTTTCTCACAGAAATACCTAAAGGTTTTCAGGAGAATTGAGCTGTGAAACGACTTCACACTCATTCAGATGATCACACCATTAATGACTCAAGTATTCTCACTCGTGATCTAACTCAGAGTCTTAATACTTCTGTCACTCAGATTCTATACCTCATTGTGGAACTCTTTCGACCATGTCAAAGAATTCCGACTTGTGTCTCATCAAATGAACACAGTCACACTCACTGAAGTAATCAGTAGAGACAATGAAGTATAAGAAATTTTCTCTGGCATTACTGCTCATTGGGCCACATACATGAGTATGTTCAAGGTCCAATAAGCCTTTGGGCCTTTCTCTAGCTCGGCTAAGATAGGCCCTTTGCCTTTTGGTCCAGTAAGCAGAATTCAAGTCTCATAAGATATCTTATCAAATGAGCCCAACAGTCCATAACTATGGGGTTTCTGAATCCGACTTACTCTATGTGACCAAGACTTTTATGCCAAGAAAAATCAGGTTTAATTCATCAGATTTAAACCAATTCGGTATTTATGTTACATTTAGGCACTCTTTGGTTTAAGATATAAAACCCATTCCATGAATAGGGTGCTACAATTAATATTTCATTAAGATCAAAAGAACAAAAACTTGTCTTTTATCAAAATGAAAAACATTCAAATTCTTACAAGAAAATGAAAAACAACTCTGCTTAAAGCAGGTGCATTGTAGCAATTACTTAATACAAAGCCAAGCCTCGAAGGCATCTACAAGTGAAAACCCTACGGCTGAGGCAGCATCCATAGCTCCTTCCAGACATGCAGTTCCACTTGCCCTTCCTTCAACGTTCTACTGTTGCTCAGGCTCTGCATATTTTCACAAATATCAGTGCCACAACCAGTATCCAATACCTATAAGGTAGAACTTGAAGTAATAACATGAATACCTGAGGAAGTAGTCTCATACATCAACTTCAACTCCTCATCATCTTCCATGAATTTAATGCAATCTCTCTTCCAATGCCCTGTCTCTTTACAGTAGCAGCACTTACCAACGTAAGAGGTATCTGACTCGGGCTCAGAAGACACACGCTTGCCATGATTCAAAATCTGGACAGCTTTGCCTTCACCCTTGTCAGCATTAGGTTTAGTAAACCTACCCTTCTCATTCATGAGATTATTCAGGGTACTCTTCACGTTTGGCTCAACTGTCTTGAGCATGTCATGCAGTTCAGTCAGCGTCTTCGTTAAGCCTTTCTTGATATAGTTCCTTCTGAACTTATCATAGCTTGACGGCAGTGACTGTAGAATGATCTCAGTTGCCAATTCTTGGCTAACTGGATAATCCAGTTTCCTCAGGTTATCAATGTAACCCATCATTTTACTGACATGAGGACTCACTGGATGATCATTTGGTAGCTTGCAGCTAGTGAGAGACTTAACCAACCGGTATCTCTCCACTCTTATCTGCTCCTGAAATTTCAATTTCAGGCTGCTGATCATCTCTATTGGCGACTCCATGTTCTCATATTGCTTCCGCAAGTCTGAGTCCATGGTAGCCAATATCAGACCACGCACATCTACCGCATCATTATAATGCTTATTCCAAGCATCATATACTGCATGAGAAGCATTGGACCCGATCCTCACGGGGAGAGCTCTCTCAAGGACATAGTCCTTTCTCTCCTGTCTGAGGACTAGCCTCAGGTTCCGCGACCAAGTCAAGAAATTTGATCCGTTCAGCTTGTCCATCTCAAGGACAGACCGGATCGAGAAAGTGTTTTGATTGTTTGTGCTAGTCATAGCTGAAATATAAGATAAAAGGATTTTTAGTTAATATGTTCAATATGATCAATCTTGTATTATTCTTAATATGATTGATCTCGCATTATATTCAATAACATAAGTTACCCTCAATAGAATATAATGATTCCAAGATCCACATATAACTAAGATCAAAGTGGGCCACTGGCCATCACCCAACCTTAGCTTATATCGGTAAGCCCTATGTCGGCTAATTATATCCGTGATATAACTCTTGGTTGTGAATCTGGGCCCGAGGCCCAATCCACTCTGATGTCTCAAGGCCCGGGACTCCCGATGGCCCAGTCAAGAAAACCAGACTATACAGTCATGTAATCATTAATGTCTGGGACTTCCAATGACATTTATGAATCACAAACCGTCTTATCCACGCAAAAGTAGACACCCTCACACTGTAAGGCCATGAATACAATTGAATGGGCTTTGACAGCTGACATAGCCTGGACAAGACATCCAACGCTTGATATTATATGAGGTCTGTAGGTTTATTAAAAATTCATCCCAAAATAGAAGATTACTATTTTGGGAAACTTTCCTTTTTGGGAAACCTACTAATTTTGGAAACTTTCTAAAATTGGAAACTTCCTAAAAATTGGAAACTTTCTAAAATCGGAAACTTCCTAAAATTGGAAACTTTCTAAATATAGAAATTTCCTAAAATCCAAAACATGCAAATCTAGAAACTTCTAATTTAAAAATTTTGGAAACTTATTAATTAAAAAAAAATCGATTTTATAATTTTATAAAATAAATTTTAAATTAATCTGAAGAAAAGACTCAAATAATTGGCCCAATTGTTTTAACTTCTTGGCCCGAGGCCCAAGAATTGGTTCATGTCCAAGACATAACCCAATTGCCCAATTAAATGACATAACCGGTCTGGTTCATTAAAATTGGTCTAACCAAAATTAATTACTACGATGACCACAATTGTCAACCGGTTATTTACTAAACCGGATTTTCTCAATTTATTTGGTCCAACCAAATCAAATTAGAAAATCCTGGTTTAGGCACAAAATCCAATAATTATTTCGACATTGGATTTCTTATCCCGGTTTAACCAGAACTTAATAAATTTATTAAGTCTGTTTATTAAACCGTGACGTTTAATTTTTAATCAGTTTTAAACCGAACCACCACAAACCAAACCGAACCAAGCTCGAGCCAAACCGAACCGACCAATTAGGTCACGTGTTGGGATGGCCGTGAGCAACACACGCGATCGGGACGGCCGTGCCTCACGATCGGGACGTGCTTGGTTGTGATCGGGACGGGACGGGACGATCGCGGGCCGAGACGCACGACGCGATCCATGCGATCTGCTTTGCGGATCCATGCGATGCTTGCGCCTCACGGTCGATCGTCGGGTCGAGAGCGGGACGATGGCGGGACGATCGCGGCGATTGATCCAATCGATCCGCTTGCTTCATCCTTGCACGCAAGCAATTGATCGGCCATCATCACGCACGCGATCGATCGGTCATGATCATGCGATCGATCCATGATCGATCCATGCATCAATAACCATCGGCCGACGCATTCCAAAACAAGTTTTGGTCCATGCGATTTCATAGTTAGGGTTTTTAGGTATTAATTTGTTTCTTAAGTGTTTTACAAATCAGATTCAAGCAATCTCAGATTCAAAACACTTCTAAACAACCTAAAACATGAATCTAAACAAGAAAATCTAACAGAACTTGGCTCTGATACCACTGAAGGAATGTTTAGTGTTAATTCAGATTCAATTCTCAGATTCAACAGATCCTAAACATGCAGATCTAGGTTCTCTTGATTAGAAACTTAATGGATCTCACCTGTTACCTTTTATGCAGCGGAATGGGAGGTAATAGTCAGAGATCAGCAGAACCACCAAGGGATGGATCCTCCAAAGGCTCACACACGCACACCGGAAATTGGCTGCTAGACCAGCTGAAAGAGGAGGCGCAGAAGAGAGGCTGGGAGGCGCAAAAGCAGAGAAGAATTAGAGAGCTAGGTCTGATTTTATTCATTAAAATCCCTCCCAGTTCTCATGGGCTTTTGGGCCCAATTCTCAGTTCTGATTAAATCCCTTGGATTTAATCAGGCCCTTTAGTCTCTTCAAGTACGGTAAATGCCTAGCACTTTTACCGTACTTCTGCTAAACCGTTCCTTCGTGATTTCCCGTTAGCTTAGGTGTGTGACCCATATGGGATCATATAACAAAGGCAATAAATCCGAGATTTATAGATCATGAGCGGACTCTAGCAAGCCATCATGACCCCCAGTATTATATGACTTATGTCTGATCATTGACATACTCTTACTTTCTAGAGACAGTACAGAGATTACTGGACATAATTCCAACAATACATAATATATCCTATTGTGGAAGCATAAGGAATCCTATTCATGCGTTCTCGCTCAGCATGTGTCGCCCGACACTGCTTCTTGCTGAGACTAATGCCATGAGACATCGGTATGAAGCCCTTCTTGGAATCCTGCATCTTGAATCTGTGCAACACCTTATCGATATAAGTGTCTTGGCACAATCCAATCAGCCTATTCACTCTATCTCTGTAGATTCTGATTCCAAGAATGTACGCGGCTTCTCCCATGTCTTTCATGGAAAAACAACTTCCGAGCCAAGTCTTAACTGACTGAAGCAACGGAACGTCATTACCGAGGAGGAGTATGTCATCGACATACAGTACAAGAAACGCAATTTTGCTCCCACTAGTCTTCTTGTAAACACATGGTTCCTCTTCGTTCTTGATGAAACCAAATTGTTTTACTGCTTCATCAAAACGAAGATTCCAAATCCGTGATGCTTGCTTCAATCCATAAATGGATTTATGAAGCTTGCATACTTTTCCAGCGTTCTTGGGATCGACAAAACCTTCAGGCTGTGTCATATACACATCCTCTTCCAGAATACCATTCAGGAATGCGGTTTTGACATCCATTTGCCAAATCTCATAGTCATAATGAGCTGCAATCGCTAGAAGAATCCGAATGGATTTAAGCATGGCGACTGGGGAATAGGTTTCATCATAGTCAATACCATGAATTTGCTTGAAACCTTTAGCCACCAACCTCGCTTTGTAAATCTGTACATTGCCATCCACGTCAATCTTCTTCTTGAAGATCCATTTACACTCAATGGCTTTTACACCATTAGGTAAATCGACCAAGGACCATACTTGGTTTTCTGACATGGACCCCATTTCGGATTTAGAGGCTCCAAGCCACTTTTCGGAGTCCGGGCCCATCATTGCTTCCGCGAAGGTCGCTGGTTTGTCACTATCAATGATCATCAGATTATTTGAATTGGTCACGAGAAATCCATAGTATCTCTCGGGTTCGTGACGGATCCTTCCGGATCTGCGAACTTCAGGCTCCACAGGCGCCGGTTTCACAGAACTTTGTGGATCCAACTGCTGCTCTTCCTCAACAGGTTGAGCAGTCTCCTGTGCATCTTGAATTTCTTCAAGATGTACTTTACTCCCATTGTTTTTCTTAGAGAGAAACTCCCTCTCAAGAAAAGAACAGTCCCGAGCAACAAATACTTTGTTCTCAGATTGGTTGTAAAAGTAGTATGCCTTGGTTTCCCTAGGATAACCAACGAAGTAGCATTTATCTGATTTGGGTGCAAGCTTGTCAGAGATTAAACGTTTGACATAAGCCTCACAACCCCAAATCTTCAGGAAAGACAGATGTGGAACATTCCCAATCCACAATTCATGTGGTGTATTTTCCACTGATTTAGATGGCACTCGATTTAGTGTAAACGCATACGTTTCTAGAGCGTATCCCCAAAAGGATAATGGAAGATTTGAATGACTCATCATAGACCGAACCATATCCAATAAGGTTCGATTCCTCCTCTCTGACACTCCATTCCATTGAGGTGTTCCAGGAGGAGTGAGTTGTGAAACAATTCCACACTCGCTCAGATAGTCGCTGAACTCTTGACTCAAGTATTCTCCTCCGAGATCCGATCGCAGAACTTTGATACTTTTGCCAAGTTGGTTCTGTACTTCATTCTTGAATTCCTTGAATCTATCAAAGGATTCTGACTTGTGTCTCATCAAATAGACATAGCCATACCTACTGAAATCATCAGTGAAGGTAATGAAGTACTTGTAATTTCCTCTGGCAACAGTGCTCATCGGCCCACATACATCAGTATGAACAAGACCCAATAAATCACTGGCCCTTTCATTTGGTTTTTTGAAAGGGGCTCTAGCCATTTTGCCCATCAAACAAGATTCGCATTTCTCACATGATTCAAAATCAAATGAGCCCAGAAGCCCATTTCGATGGAGCCTTTGGATGCGTTTCTCATTGATATGGCCCAAACGACAATGCCATAAGAAAGTCGGGTTTTCGTCATTGGACTTAAACCGCTTTGTATTTATGTTAAAGACAGGCATTTCTTGGTTTAAAACATATAACCCATTATCTAATGGGGCGCTACCATAATACGTACCATCACGATTAAAAGAACAAACTTTATTCTTAACAGCAAAATCAAAACCTTCCAAATCCAAAACAGAAACTGAAATTATGTTTCTGCTAATCGCAGGTACAAAGTAGCAATTATTCAAAGCTAAAACCATGCCCGAAGGTAAAGACAAATCGTAGGTGCCTACGGCCAGTGCAGCAACCTTAGCTCCATTCCCGACCCGTAGCTCCACTTGTCCTTTCTTCAGCGTTCTACTGTTTCTTAGTGCCTGCACATCAGTACAAATGTGAGCACCGCAGCCAGTATCCAATACCCACGAAGTAGAACTAGAAGATATAACATTAAGTTCGATAACATAAATACCTGAGTCAGACGCATCATACGTCTTCTTCAGCTTCTTGTAATCTTCCATGAACTTCTTGCAGTCTCTCTTCCAATGTCCTAGCTGCTTGCAGTAGTTGCATTTGTCCTCAGGAGAAGGCCCGGATTCGGGCTTTGGCTTGGGCTTGTCCTGACTCTCAGTCTGGACAACCTGGGCCTTTCCCTTATCCTTCTTGGGTTTCTTAAACCTTTTACCCCCTTGTACCATCAGGACATTGGGAGTAGCCTTCTTGAGATTCGGCTCTGCTGTCTTCAGCATACCGTGCAACTCAGTCAATGTCTTAGTCATGTTTTGCATGTTGTAGTTCAGTATGAACTGATCAAAACTCGACGGCAAAGACTGCAGAATCATGTCAGTGGCTAGCTCATGACTAATGGCACAGTCCAGTTTCCCCAGGTTATCAATGTAACCCATCATTTTAAGGACATGAGGACTTACTGGACTGTCCTTAGCCAACTTGCAATCCATGAGAGATTTAACCGTCTGGTATCTCTCAGTGCAAGCTTGCTCCAGAAACAAAGCCTTCAGGCTGTTAATCATCTCAATGGGTGACATCACGTTCTCATATTTCTTCTGCAGCTCAGAGTTCATAGTCAACAGCATTAGACAATTAACGTCTTTGACATCAGCTGAATGCTTATCCCAAGCATTCTTATCTGCCTGCGAAGCATTGGAACGTGGCCTCTCGGAGAGAACTCTTTCAAGGACATATTCCTTGTTCTCCTGCCTGAGAACTATTCTCAGGTTCCGATACCATTCGAAGAAATTAGATCCATTTAACTTGTCCTTCTCAAGGACGGATCTCAGCGAGAAAGTGTTGATGTGAGTTGAAACAGACATAGCTGTAATTAAGAGAGGTAGAGATTTTAGTTATAATGCTCAAGGAAATGAGAATTCTTATCTAATAAGAAAACTCGCATTGTATTCAAAAATATGTTTCCTCAGGTGAATACAATGAACCAAGATCCTCAGATCACCAAAACTTGAGTGGACGACTCGCCATCACCCAAACTTCAGTTATCTAGGTAAGCAAATCATTGCTAATTGTACCCAGTACAATTCTTGGTCGCAGATGAGAAAATCCATGTCTTATCCACTCTGATGTCTCTGGGCCCAGAACTTCTGATGGCCCAGTCAAGTAAACCAATCTCTTCAGTCTTGTGATCATTGATAGTCGCACTGCAAGTCTATCAATGATCACCTGCCTTACTCATGTAGCTGTGGATACCAAGGACTCCAAGGCTATCCAACAACGAAACGAGTCTTGACAGTAGATAAGATCGGGCAAGACATCAAGATCACTTGATATTTTGATGAGGAAAGGAACTATTTAATCTTGATGTACATCCAATATACATCCAAGAAGTTATTAATTCAATTAAAACATTCAGTTTTATTAAGTTTATGTTCATTCATAACTTTGGGATTAAATTTGGTCTGGTATCTGCAAATTTGTGGTCCAACCAGTCTGTTTGCGAATGGTGTGTCGATCGACGCCAACCATTGGCATCGGTCGATACAACACAATTTAAAACGGTCTTCGATAACCGGTCAAACCGGATAGAATTTCATTAACCGATTCAATCTAATTAAACCGGTTCGGTTTAATGGTCCATGTCGATCGTCACACAACTGTGTGTCGATCGACATCACCAAACCAGAACCAAATTGGTTAATAAAATTAACCAAACGAGATAACCGGTTCAATCCAATTGAACCGATCTATCTAATCGCATTGCCTGTGTCGACCGACACACCCAGTGTATCGATCGACATAGGAGGAATGCGGGTACTCGATCTCTGATCGAAACCCTAAAATTATTTGCGAGTTTTCGCTCTGTGTCGACCGACACACGCTTTGTGTCGATCGACACTCTGCGACAAACCCTAAATATTTTACGCGTTATATCGCGTCGTGTCGACCGACACACGCTTTGTGTCGATCGACACAGTGCGATTTCAACAGTTCATCGTTTTTCAACATGCATATAGTCCAAGATTAACATAAGAAAACACGATTTTAGAAGGCGGTAATCAATTCAACAAACTCAGTTTTCGAATTAATTGCATCAGATTCAATATTCTAAACCCTAACACGCTCTGATACCACTGTTGGATCTCCGAGGATCTAGGGTTTGATATATTGAAATTCAACCAACCTCGTTCTTACCTTGAACTGGCAGCGGAATGAAATGGTGAACGAGATCAGTGGAGCAACGCAGGTGCCTTGCCTCTACCAGATACACACGCACACAAGCTGGAAACGGGATGCTAGTGCCGGATTAATGGGAATCAACTGTTTCTGGTGTTCTTGCTTTTCTTCCTAAGAAAAACTCGACGGTTGTGTTCTTTGGTCGAAATCATCAGGTTTTATTCGACCTAAAACCCACTTAACGGGCCAGACTTGATTAAGTCTTAATTCGAAAAAACCTTTCCGAAAACCCGCACTGTATCGACCGACACACAAGCTGTGTCGATCGACACAACACCATTTTGTCGATAATAATGTGTATCCAATACACATTAATATGATCATTACCATAATGATCATTCCCATGTCGTAGCTTCCAGTTTGCTTAGGTGTGTGACCCTATAGGATCATATAATACTGGCAGTAAGTCTACAACTTACAGATTGCAAGAGGCTTCTAGCAAAACATTGCAACCGCCCAGTATTATACGAATGTCTGATCTCGACACACAACTATCATCAGGATTGAGTACAAGTGTGATTTCAGGACACTATCCCAACAAAACCATCTTTCGGATTTAGCCGAAAAAGTCTAAGTCATAAACCGAAACATCAGTTTCGGAATCGACCCCGTGTCGATCGATACACCTACTGTGTCGATCGACACACCTCTCTTTAATCGATATTGATATGTATCCAATACACATCATCTTGATCACCACCATGATGATCATTCCCATATATATATGCTTCCAGATTTCTTTGGTGTGTGACCCTATAGGTGTAGGAACTGTTTAGTTGATCCTGATGTAATTCACAGATTCATATCAACCTAAACATACAGATCTAGGTTCTCTTGTATAGAAACATTAGATGATCTCACCTTTTACCTGTTTGTTGCAGCGGAAGGAATAGAACAGGTCAGAGATCAGAGAGATACACCGAGGGATGAATCCTCCAAAGGTTCACACACGCGATCACAGAAAACGGCTGCTAGACCGAGCTGGTGGGAGGCGCAGGGAGAGAGGAGAATCGGCGCAGGGGCTAGGGTTAGGAGAAAGAGATTTGGCTTTTAGTTTATTAAAAGCCTTCTCTTTCCCTTTTGGGCTTATGGGCCCAAAACACCAATCTGATTAAATCCCATTTAATCAGACCCATTAATCTTTCTCTCTTAGTACGACAAATGCCTGGCACTTTTGTCGTACTTCTGCTAAGCCGTTCCAACACATTTTTCTGTTAGCTTAAGCGTGTGACCCATATGGGATCATATAATAAAGGCAATAAGTCCAAGACTTATAGATCATGAGCGGACTCTAGCAAGCCATCATGACCCCCAGTATTATATGACTTATGTCTGATCATTGACATACTCTTACTTTCTAGAGACAGTACCGAGATTACTGGACACAATTCCAACAATCTCCCACTTGTACTGGAATCTCTCTGTATTCATAATCCTTTTGTCTCAATATCTCGATTAGTCATAAGGCAAGATTAGTGTCATCCTTATAAAGCCTAATCTTGTTCATCGGACTCTGATTTGATACTGACAATCCAAACGACTCGGGAAAGTCCGTTTGAGCATGGCCATGCGTTTTTCCAGTATTCAAATCTCCGATTGGCCTAGAGATATTCACTCCATTTATATTGGAGGGACAAATCCCATCTTGTTCCATCACTGTAAACTACTCATTTCATGATGTACCCAAACAAGGTCCTTATAGCTATCGCAGAACGATAGCGTTAGACAATGATCAAAGTACACCAGTCCATGTGCAGTCACATGCATGTGAACTCAGGTCTAAGGACTATACTCTATAGTCGTAGTAAGAATCTCTTATGACACAGATATAAATATCCTGAAGAGTTCTTATAAGCGGGTCTTGTCCGGTCGTATGTTCCCAACATGCATCTATGTACTGACTTTGATGCCGCGCATCTATGACACACTGAGACTTTGTCATAAGTCACGTACCAATCCAGTCTCACACGGTTGTTGGTGTTCCAGTTTCAACAACCTTCGACTAGGGACAGGATGATATAAAACATTTATCAAATATAGGGTCTCATGATCAAGCTAAATGACTTTGATGACTCAAGATCAAGTCACTTACTTCGATGACCTATAAAATGCTTCATATCATTTTGGAACGATTATTTCATCACAGTTAAAATAATCTTGAAATAATAATTTCATTAAACATAAAATAATGTTTTACAAGAACATATCAAATAACTAAAATAAAGCTCACAAAACTCCCACTCAAATTTAGATTACATTTCAATGTTTCTAATGCCTACAGCTTCAGTCAGGAACTCGAGCTTAGGCCTTGGGAGTGGCTTTGTCAACGGATCAGCGACATTATCATCTGTCGGGACTCGGCTGATCTTGACTTCCTTTCTATTAACGATGTCACGTATCAAGTGAAATCTTCTTTGAACATGCTTGGATTTCTGGTGTGATCTTGGTTCCTTTGCCTGAGCTATAGCACCATTGTTGTCACAAAACAGTGCCATAGGCTCAGCTGCATTTGGTATCACACCTAGTTCCATAATGAACTTTCGTATCCAAACAGCTTCCTTCGCTGCTTCTGAGGCGGCGATATATTCAGCTTCTGTAGTGGAATCAGCAACGGTGTCCTGCTTGGAGCTTCTCCAACTTACTGCACCGCCATTCAGACAAAAGATATAACCGGACTGTGACCGGAAATCATCTGTGTCTGTCTGGAAACTTGCGTCCGTGAATCCACTGACTTTAAGCACATCACTTCCACCGTACAACAAGAACTTATCCTTAGTATGTCTTAGATACTTCAAGATATTCTTTACGGCAATCCAATGGTTTTCACCTGGATTTGACTGGTATCTACTCGTCATGCTCAATGCATAAACAACATCAGGACGAGTACAGATCATGGCATACATGACAGATCCTATTGCAGATGCATAAGGAATATTCTTCATGCGCTCAAGCTCAGCAGCCGACGTAGGGCTCTGCTTCTTGCTTAGCGTTGTGCCATGCACCATTGGTGTGAAGCCCTTCTTGGAATCTTTCATGCTGAATCTTTGTAGGACTTTGTCAATGTATGAGTCTTGACACAAGCCTATCAGCCTCTTAGGTCTATCCCGATAGATCCTAATTCCAAGAACGTATGCGGCTTCACCCATGTCTTTCATGGAAAAACAACTTCCAAGCCAGTCTTTTACGGACTTTAGCATTGGAACGTCGTTTCCGAGAAGCAGTATGTCATCGACATACAGAATAAGAAATACAATCTTGCTCCCACTAGATTTCTTATACACGCATTGTTCTTCTTCGTTTCTAATGAAGTCAAATTGCTTGATCGCTTCATCAAAACGAAGATTCCAGCTCCTCGATGCTTGCTTCAATCCATAAATGGATTTATGAAGCTTGCATACTTTCCCAGCATTCTTTGGATCTATGTAACCGTCAGGTTGCGTCATATACACATCCTCTTCCAGAATACCATTCAGGAAGGCGGTTTTCACGTCCATCTGCCAAATTTCATAATCATGAAAATCTGCAGTTGCTAGTAGAATCCGAATAGATTTTATCATAGCCACTGGTGAATAGGTTTCATCGTAATCCACTCCGTGAACTTGTCTGAAACCTTTTGCCACCAACCTGGCTTTATAAATCTGGACATTTCCATCCACGTCAATCTTCTTCTTGAAGATCCATTTGCACTCGATGGCTTTTACACCAGCAGGCAAGTCAACCAACGAAAATACTTGGTTGACCGACATGGAATCCTTTTCGGAATCAGTGGCCTTACGCCACTTAGAGGAATCTGGGCCCATCATAGCTTGATTGAAGTTCGATGGTTCATCACCATCAATGATCAGAAGATCATGACAGTCAGTCACGAGGAACCCTTGATATCTCTCGGGTTCGTGACGGATCCTCCCGGATCTTCGAACTTCAGGTACCACAGGTTCAGGCTCTACAATTTCTTGTAGGGCCTCCTCCTGCTCTTCCTCATTAGGTTGAGCAGTATCCTGTTCATCTTGAATTTCTTCAAGCAGTACCTTACTCCCACTGTCTTTCTTAGAGAGAAACTCCCTCTCAAGAAAGTTACAATCCCGGGCAACAAAAATCTTGTTCTCGGAACGTAGATAGAAGTAATAAGCCTTGGTTTCCCGTGGATAACCAATGAAATAGCATTTGTCAGATTTTGGTGTAAGCTTGTCTGAGATCAATCTCTTGACGTAGGCCTCACAACCCCAAATTCTGAGATAAGACAGCACTGGAGCTTCTCCAGTCCATAATTCATATGGTGTCTTTGTTGGAATTGTGTCCAGCAATCTCTGTACTGTCTCTATAAAGTAAGAGTATGTCAGTGATCAGACATAAGTCATACAATACTGGGGGTCATGATGGCTTGCTAGAGTCCGCTCATGATCTATAAGTCTTGGACTTATTGCCTTTATTGTATGATCCCATATGGGTCACACGCTTAAGCTAGCAGGAAATAAAGTAGGAACGGCTTAGCAGAAGTACGACAAAAGTGCTAGGCATTTGTCGTACTAAGAGAGAAAGATTAATGGGTCTGATTAAATGGGATTTAATCAGATTGGGCCCAAAAGCCCAAAAGGGAAAGAGAAGGCTTTTAATGACTAAAAGCCAACTCTCTTCCTCCCAACCCTAATCCCAGCCGCGAAATCTCTCTCTCTTCTGCGCCCCATCTCCTCGTGGTCTAGCAGCCAGTTTCCGGTGATAGCGTGTGTGAGCCTTTGGAGGATTCATCCCTTGGTGTATCTCCCTGATCTCTGACCTGTTCATCAATTCCGCTGCAACAAACAGGTAAAAGGTGAGATCATAATGTTTCTAAATAAGAACACCTAGATCTGATGCATGTTTAGGTTGATATCAATATGAGAATTGAATCAGGATCAACCGAAACTCCCAACAGTGGTATCAGAGCCATTGGTTCTTAGGTTTCTTGTTTTAGATTCATGTTTAGGTTGTTTAATCTGTTTAGAATTGTTTTGAATCAATTACTGATAAGATAAAACAGTTAAGAATCAGAATTGAACTCTAAACAAACACTTGAATCACAAGACCGAGCTATATGACTCGATTTTTGTGATTGGCCGACGAGTTAGATGCATGGATCGACCCATGATCGATCGCATGATCGACCGAGAGCGAGCGATCAAGCGGAACGGTTGGACCGAGCCACGATCGTCTCGTGATGGTCTCGGTATCGTCCCGGACGATCGCGTGGAGAAGGACGGCCGACGATCGCATGAGTCGAGCAACAGCCGACCGCATGGATCGCCTCTCCTCTCGCCAGCATCGTCCCTCGTCCGCGTCCCAGCACCGTCCCGAACGTCCCGATGAACCGTCCCGAGCATGCCAAGCGTATCGATCTCGGATCATGGCGCACGGCTTGCGGCTGGACGATCATTGCTTGATCCGAAAGCTAGGGTTGAGTGTGTTCACGGTTCAACCGGTTCGATTTCGGTTAGCTGGTTCGGTTCAAAACTTGATTAAAATCTTCGTTCTGGTTTAATAAACAGATTAATAATTTTATTAAATCTGGTTAAACCGGAATAAGAAATCCAATGTCGAAAGAAATATTGGATTTAGTGCCTAAACCAGGAATTTCTAATTTGATTTGGTTGGACCAAATAAATTGAGAAGTTCCGGTTTAGTAAATAACCGGTTGACAATTGTGGTCATCGTAGTAATTAAAACTTGGTTAGACCAGTTTTAATGAACCAGACCGGTTATGTCAATTAATTGGACAATTGGGTCATGTCTTGGACATGGACCAATTCTTGGGCCTCGGGCCAAGAAGTTAAAACAATTGGGCCAGTTAATTGAGTCTTTCTTCAGATTAACTTAAAATCTATTTTATAAAAAAAATTATAAAGTCGTTTTTAAATTAAAGTTTCCGAAATTTTGAAATTAGAAAGTTTCTTAAAATAGAAGTTTCTGAATTTGCGGGTTTTGAATTTTAAAGAAGTTTCTAAAGTTAGAAAGTTTCCGGTTTTAGAAAGTTTCCAATTTTAGAAAGTTTCCAAAAATAGTAGGTTTCCATAAATAGAAAGTTTCCCGAAATAGTAATCTTCTATTTTGGGAATGATTTTAATAAACCTACGAACCTCAAGTAATATCAAGCGTTGGATGTCTTGTCCAGGCTATGTCAGCTGTCAAAGCCCATTCAATTGCATTCATGGCCTTACAGTGTGAGGATGTCTGCTTTTGCGTGGGTAAGACGGTTTGTGATTCATAAATGTCATTGGGAGTCCCAGACATTAATGATTACATGACTGTATAGTCTGGTTTTCTTGACTAGGCCATCGGGAGTCCCGGGCCTTGAGACATCAGAGTGGATTGGGCCTCGGGCCCAGATTCACAACCAAGAGTTATATCACGGATATAATTAGCCGATATAGGGCTTACCGATATAAGCTAAGGTTGGGTGATGGCCAGTGGCCCACTTTAATCTTAGTTATATGTGGATCTTGGAATCATTATATTCTATTGAGGGTAACTTATGTTATTGAATATAATGCATGATTAATCATATTAAATATAATACGAGATTAATCATATTGAACATATTAACTAAAATCCTTTTATCTTATATTTCAGTTATGACTAGCACAAACAATCAAAACACTTTCTCGATCCGGTCTATCCTTGGGATGGACAAGCTGAACGGATCAAATTTCTTGACTTGGTCACGGAACCTGAGGCTAGTCCTCAGGCAGGAGAGAATGGACTATGTTCTTGAGAGAACTCTCCCCGTAAGGATCGGGTCCAATGCCTCCCATGCAGTATATGATGCTTGGAATAAGCATTATAATGATGCGGTAGATGTGCGTGGTCTGATATTGGCTACCATGGACTCTGACTTGCGGGAGCAATATGAGAACATGGAGTCGCCAATAGAGATGATCAGCAGCCTGAAATTGAAATTTCAGGAACAGATAAGAGTGGAGAGATACCAGTTGGTTAAGTCTCTCACTAGCTGCAAGCTACCAAATGATAATCCGGTGAGTCCTCATGTCAGTAAAATGATAGGTTATATTGATAACCTGAGGAAACTGGATTATCCAGTTAGCCAAGAATTGGCAACTGAGATCATTCTGCAGTCACTGCCGTCAAGCTATGATAAGTTCAGGAAGAACTATATCAAGAAAGGCTTAACGAAGACGCTGACTGAACTGCATAATATGCTCAAGACGGTTGAGCCAAACGTGAAGGGTAGGTTTATGAAACCTAGTACTGACAAGGGTGAAGACAAAGTTGTCCAGATTTTGAATCATGGCAAGCGTGTGTCTTCTGAGCTCAAGTCAGATACCTCTTACGTTGGTAAGTGCTGCTACTGTAAAGAGATAGGGCATTGGAAGAGAGATTGCATAAAATTCATGGAAGACGCTGAGGAGTTAAAGTTAATGTATGAGACTACTTCCTCAGGTATTCATGTTATTACTTCAAGTTCTACCTTGCAGGTATTGGATACTGGTTGTGGCACTGATATTTGTTGTAATATGCAGAGCCTGAGCAACAGTAGAACGTTGAAGGAAGGGTAAGTGGAACTGCTTGTCTGGAAGGAGCTATGGAAGCTGCCTCAGTCATAGGGTTTTCACTTGTAGATACCTTCAAGGCTTGGTTTTGTATTAAGTAATTGCTACAATCTACCTGCTTTAAGCAGAGTTGTTTTTCATTTTCTTGTAAGAATTTGAATGTTTTTCATTTTGATAAAAGACAAGGTTTTGTTCTTTTGATCTTAATGAAATATTAATCGTAGCACCCTATTCAAGGAATGGGTTTTATATCTTAAACCAAAGAGTGCCTAAATATAACATAAATACCGAATTGGTTTAAATCTGATGAATTAAACCTGAATTTTCTTGGTATAAAAGTCTTGGTCACATAGAGTAAGACGGATTCAGAAATCCCATAGTTATGGACTGTTGGGCTCATTTGATACGATATCTTATGAGACTTGAATTCTGTTTACTGGACCAAAAGTAAAGGGCCCATCTTAGCCAAGCTAGAGAAAGGCCCAAAGGCTTATTGGACATTGAACATACTCATGTATGTGGTCCGATGAGCAGTAATGCCAGAGAAAATTTCCTGTACTTCATTGTCTCTACTGATTACTTCAGTGAGTATAACTGTGTTCATTTGATGAGACACAAGTCGGAATTCTTTGACATGGTCGAAAGAGTTCCAGAATGAAGTATAGAATCTGAATGACAGAAGTATTAAGACTCTGGATTAGATCACGAGTGAGAATACTTAAGTCATTGATTGTGTGATCATCTGAGTGAGTGTGAAGTCGTTTCACAGCTCATTTCTCCTGAAAACCTGTAGGTGTTTCTGTGAGAAAGAATCAGATCTTATTAGAAATGATTAAAGATGAGTCACACGAATCTTCCATGATATTATTGAAGAATAACGCTCTAAAATATCTAAGTTTACGCTGAAATAGTTCCACCAATATCAGTTGAAAGACACCACGTAAATGTGGATTGGAATCGATCCAAATTCGTCTTTACTGAGTATTAATAGTTGAGCTACTTCGCTGGTTGTCCCAGGGAAACCAAGGCTTATTACTTTTACGTCCATTCTGTTTTCTAAGTAGGGAAGTTATTTTCAAGAAGAACAGTGGGAGTAAAAGTATAACTCGAAGTTTTCTTAGGGAAACCAAGGCTCGGTACTTTTACGACCATTCTGTTTTCTAAGAAAGGAAGTTACTTTCCAAGAAGAACAGTGGGAGTAAAAGTATAACTCGAAGAAATTCGAGAAATACAGGAGGCTGCTTAACCTATTGAGGGAGAGCAGCGGAAGGATTTACAGATTTCTGTAGAATCTACACCTGTGGAGCCTGAAGTTCGCAGATATGAAAGAATCAGTCACTAATCCGAGAGTGAATTCTCGTCATTAGTTGAGCCTGATGATCATTGAATGTTCGCATGATCTGATGATCATTGAAAGCGACGAATCTGCGAAATTCAAGGAAGCGAAAGTGAGCCCAGACTCCGAAGAATTACATTTTGTGTAAGTTGGCTTCATCGATCCATTCATGGATGGAAGCAAACATATCGGAGTTGGAATCTTCGTTCTGTTGAAGTAGTCAAGGTTTTGACTTAAGCAGGAACGAAATGGAACTGTGCGTTTACTAATAGATAAGTGGGAGCAATATTGCATTTCTCAAAGTGTATGTCGATGACATACTGATTCTCGGATATAACGTCCCAATGTTGTAGTCGGTAAAGGACTAGCTTGGGAGTTGGTTTAAATGATTGACATGGGTAAAGCCACGTAGTTCTTGGATTTTGGATCTAAAGATAGAGATCCAAAAGAGCTGGTAGGACAAAGTCAGGATTCTTAAATTGACAAAGTCCTACACGTTTTGAGCAATCCAAGAAGGGTTTTATGCCAATGTCACATGGCATTAAGTTAAGCAAGATACAGTATCCTACGATAACTGCTGAGCTTAAATGCATGGATAGGATTCCATATGCTTCGGCAATTGGATCTATCATGTATGCCATGAAACGTACTTGTTTGATGTTGCTTTAATGTTAAGCAAGACAAGTAAAGACCAGTCAAATCCAGCAAAGAATCAAGTTTCCTAAAGTATATCCTAAAGTATTTGAGGAATACTAAGGATAAGTTCTTGATTTACGGAGAAAGTGATGTGCTACAAGTCAGCAGAGTCTGAAAGGCAAGTTTCCAACAGACAAAGATGATTTCCGGTCACAGTCCGGTTATATCTTGTGTCTGTCTGGCGGTGCAAGGCACTGTTGCTGACTCCATGACTTAAACTGAACATTTCGCAGCTTGGAAAGCGGCGAAAGAGGTTGTTTGGAAAGAAGAGTTCGTCACTGAACTTGATGTGATTCCCAGCATAGATGAGACTAGCTGCACATCAGAGGTCCAAACACCTTGAGATAAATGACAGAGATGTTAAGTAGATCAGCAAGTTTCAACAAATGAGAACGTTGCTAATCTATTAACGAAGCCACTCCTTAGCCCTAAGCACGAGTCACGGACTGTAGCTGTAGGATAAGTGAAGTTAAGATGTAGTCTTAATTTCAGTGGGAGTTAGTAAAGGGCTTTATTTAGTTATTGATATGTTCTTGTAAAACATTTGAGATGTTTAATAATGAAATTATTATTTCAAGATTATTTTAACTGTGATGAAATAATCGTTTCCAAAATGATATGAACCATTTTATAGGTCATCGAAGTAAATGACTTGATCTTGAGTCATCGAAGTCATTTAGCTTGATCATGAGACCCTATATTTGATAGATGGCTTATATCATCCTGTCCCTAGTCGAAGGTTGTTGAAATTGGAACACCAACAACCGTGTGAGACTGGATTGGTACGTGACTTATGACAAAGTCTCAGTGTGTCATTGATGCGCGGCATCAAAGTCAGTACATAGGTGTATGTTTGGGAACATACGACCGGACAAGACCCGCTTATAAGAACTCTTCAGGATATTTATATCTGTGTCATAAGAGATTCTTACTACGACTATAGAGTATAGTCCTTAGACCTGAGTTCGCATGCATGTGACTGCACATGGACTGATGCACTTTGATCATTGTCTAACGCTATCGTTCTGTGATAGCTATAAGGACCTTGTTTGGGTACATCATGAAATGAGTAGTTTACAGTGATGGAACAAGATGGGATTTGTCCCTCCAATATAAATGGAGTGAATATCTCTAGGCCAATCGGAGATTTGAATACTGGAAAACGCATGGCCATGCTCAAACGGACTTTCCCGAGTCGTTTGGATTGTCAGTATCAAATCAGAGTCCGATGAACAAGATTAGGCTTTATAAGGATGACACTAATCTTGCCTTATGACTAATCGAGATATTGAGACGAAAGGGATTATGAATACAGAGATTCCAGTTCAAGTGGGAGATTGTTGGAATTGTGTCCAGCAATCTCTGTACTGTCTCTATAAAGTAAGAGTATGTCAGTGATCAGACATAAGTCATACAATACTGGGGGTCATGATGGCTTGCTAGAGTCCGCTCATGATCTATAAGTCTTGGACTTATTGCCTTTATTGTATGATCCCATATGGGTCACACGCTTAAGCTAGCAGGAAATAAAGTAGGAACGGCTTAGCAGAAGTACGACAAAAGTGCTAGGCATTTGTCGTACTAAGAGAGAAAGATTAATGGGTCTGATTAAATGGGATTTAATCAGATTGGGCCCAAAAGCCCAAAAGGGAAAGAGAAGGCTTTTAATGACTAAAAGCCAACTCTCTTCCTCCCAACCCTAATCCCAGCCGCGAAATCTCTCTCTCTTCTGCGCCCCATCTCCTCGTGGTCTAGCAGCCAGTTTCCGGTGATAGCGTGTGTGAGCCTTTGGAGGATTCATCCCTTGGTGTATCTCCCTGATCTCTGACCTGTTCATCAATTCCGCTGCAACAAACAGGTAAAAGGTGAGATCATAATGTTTCTAAATAAGAACACCTAGATCTGATGCATGTTTAGGTTGATATCAATATGAGAATTGAATCAGGATCAACCGAAACTCCCAACAGTCTTTGCTACTGCTTTTGATGGCGCTCTATTTAGAGTGAACACTGCTGTTAGCAGAGCATATCCCCAAAGGGATATTGGAAGGTCTGTGTGACTCATCATAGATCGAACCATATCCAATAAGGTCCGATTTCTCCTCTCAGACACACCATTCCATTGAGGTGTTCCAGGAGGAGTGAGTTGGGATACGATCCCACACTCTCTCAGATGATCACTGAATTCCTGGCTTAAGTATTCTCCTCCTCGGTCGGACCGAAGAGCCTTAATGCTTTTGCCAAGTTGGTTCTGTACTTCATTTTGGAATTCTCTGAACTTCTCAAAAGATTCAGACTTATGTTTCATCAAATAAACATATCCATACCTACTGAAATCATCAGTGAAGGTAATGAAGTACTGATAGATTCCTCTTGCATTTGTGGACATTGGGCCACACACATCAGTGTGTATCAGGCCCAATAAGTCACTGGCCCTCTCGTTAGGTTTATTAAAGGGGGCCCGTGTCATTTTGCCCATCATGCATGATTCGCATTTCTCACATGACTCAAAGTCAAATGAGCCAAGAAGTCCATTTGAATGGAGCCTCTTGATGCGTTTCTCGCTGATGTGCCCTAAACGACAATGCCATAGAAACGTTCGGTTTTCCTCATTAGGTTTAAACCGTTTTGTATTAATGTTATATATTGGCGCGGATTGATCGAGTATGTAAAGCCCATTCGAAAGAGGGGCAGAACCATAGAACAAATTGTTGCGATTGAAGGAACATAATTTATTCTTAACTGAAAAATCATAACCTTCCAAATCCAACAAAGAAATTGAAATAATATTTCTGCTTATAGCAGGTACAAAATAACAATTATTCAGTTCTAAAATCAATCCCGAAGGTAAAGACAACAAGTATGTGCCTACAGCTAGTGCTGAAACTTTCGCTCCATTCCCAACTCGTAGCTCCACTTGTCCTTGCTTCAGCCTTCTACTGTTGCTGAGTGCCTGCATATTAGTACAAATATGAGCCCCACAACCAGTATCCATGACCCATGAGGTATTATCAGAAGTAGTTGTATTAACTTCTATAACAAAAATACCTGTTGAAGAAGTCTCAAAAGTCTTCTTCTTCAATTCCTTTAGACCTTCCTGGAATTTCTTACATTCTCTCCTCCAATGCCCTGGTTCTTTACAGAACCTGCATATGTCAGTTGGCCCAGCCTTGGACTTGGGCTTGGGCTTTGGCGTGTCCTTGTCCGCGACTTGGACAGCCTTGGCCTTTCCCTTATCCTTAGCAGAGGATTTCTTAAACCCCTTGCCCTTCTGCACCATAAGCACATTGGGGTCCTTGGCGGTTTTCCTCAAATTGGGCTCCGCAGTCTTGAGCATTCCGTGAAGCTCAGGCAATGTCTTACTCAAGCCATGCATGTTAAAGTTCAGAATGAACTGATCATAGCTTGCAGGTAATGACTGCAGAATGATGTCGCAGGCAAGTTCCTGGCTGATTGGGCAGTCGAGTTTCTGAAGATGATCGAGATAACCCATCATCTTCAAGACATGAGGACTCACTGCCGCATTCGCAGCCAACTTGCAGTCCAAGAGGTTCTTAACTGTTTGAAACCTCTCAGTCCTAGCCTGCTCCTGAAAAAGCGATTTCAGGCTTGCCATTATCTCGATGGGAGACAATACACTTTCGAACTGTTTTTGCAGCTCAGGAGTCATTGTCACCAACATCAGGCAATAGACATCATTTTCATCTGACGAATGCTTTTCCCAAGCATTGTGCAGAGTCCTGGCAGCATTGGCAAGAGGCCTCTCGGGGAGGGGATCACGAAGGACATAATCCTTCTTCTCCTGCTTGAGGACTAGCCTCAAGTTCCTTGACCACGTCAGGAAGTTCGTTCCAGTCAGCTTCTCCTTCTCGAGAACAGACCGGATCGAGAATGTGTTTTGTGTGCTTGTAGTAGTCATATCTGAAATATATAAATAAAAAGGTTATTAGTTATTATGTTCAAAATGACTAATCTCGTATTAAAAATTTAATATGATTAATCACGCATTATATTCAATAACATCAGTTACCCTCAATAGAATATAATGATTCCAAGATCCACATATAACTAAGATTAAAGTGGGCCACTGGCCGTCACCCAACCTTAGCTTATATCGGTAAGCCCTATATCGGCTAATTATATCCGTGATATAACTCTTGGTTGTGAATCTGGGCCCGAGGCCCAATCCACTCTGATGTCTCAAGGCCCGGGACTCCCGATGGCCTAGTCAAGAAAACCAGACTATACAGTCATGTAATCATTAATGTCTGGGACTCCCAATGACATTTATGAATCACAAACCATCTTATCCACGCAAAAGTAGACACCCTCACACTGTAAGGCCATGAATACAATTGAATGGGCTTCGACAGCTGACATAGCCTGGACAAGACATCCAACGCTTGATATTATTTGAGGTTCGTAGGTTTATTAAAATTTCATTCCCAAAATAGAAGATTACTATTTCGGGAAACTTTCTATTTTTTGGAAACCTACTATTTTTGGAAACTTTCTAAAATTGGAAACTTTCTAAAACTGGAAACTTTCTAACTTTAGAAATTTCTTAAAATCCAAAACCCGCAAATCCAGAAACTTCTATTTTAAGAAACTTTCTAATTTCAAAATTTCGGAAACTTTAATTTAAAATCGACTTTATATTTTATAAAATAAATTTTAAATTAATCTGAAGAAAGACTCAAATAATTGGGCCAATTGTTTTAACTTCTTGGCCCGAGGCCCAAGAATTGGTCCATGTCCAAGACATGACCCAATTGTCCAATTAAATGACATAACCGGTCTGGTTCATTAAAATTGGTCTAACCAAATTTTAATTACTACGATGACCACAATTGTCAACCGGTTATTTACTAAACCGGAATTTCTCAATTTATTTGGTCCAACCAAATCAAATTAGAAATTCCTGGTTTAGGCACTAAATCCAATATTTCTTTCGACATTGGATTTCTTATCCCGGTTTAACCAGACTTAATAAAATTTATTAAATCTGTTTATTAAACCAGAACGAATCAATTTTAATTAAGTTTTGAACCGAACCACCTAACCGAAATCGAACCGGCCCATCACACCCAAAACCCTAACCGGTCGAGACTTGTCCAAGCCGCAAGCCATCATGCTTGGCCGAGACGTGATCGGGACGGTTTGGCTGCGTGATCGGGACGATCATTCGGTTTGCTCGGGTCATGCGGGAGAGCCGCGATCGTTCCACGCCAAGCAGGAAACGATCGGGACGCCGGGACGAACGGGAAGCGATCGCGATCGCATGATCCGATCCGCTCGATCATTCCGTCCGGCTGCCGCTCTCACGCTGGCTCTCGGTCGATCATGCGATCGATCATGGATCGATCCATGCATCAAACTCGTCAGCCGATCACAAACCCGAGTCATATAGCTCGGTTTGCGATTTCTTTAGTGTGTTTAGGATTCAAAATTTGTTTCTTAAGTGATTTATCTTATCAGTAATGATTCAAAACACTTCTAAACAGATTAAACAACCTAAACATGAATCTAAAACAAGAAATCCTAAGAACCAATGGCTCTGATACCACTGTAGGAACTGTTTAGTTGATCCTGATGTAATTCACAGATTCATATCAACCTAAACATACAGATCTAGGTTCTCTTGTATAGAAACATTAGATGATCTCACCTTTTACCTGTTTGTTGCAGCGGAAGGAATAGAACAGGTCAGAGATCAGAGAGATACACCGAGGGATGAATCCTCCAAAGGTTCACACACGCGATCACAGAAAACGGCTGCTAGACCGAGCTGGTGGGAGGCGCAGGGAGAGAGGAGAATCGGCGCAGGGGCTAGGGTTAGGAGAAAGAGATTTGGCTTTTAGTTTATTAAAAGCCTTCTCTTTCCCTTTTGGGCTTATGGGCCCAAAACACCAATCTGATTAAATCCCATTTAATCAGACCCATTAATCTTTCTCTCTTAGTACGACAAATGCCTGGCACTTTTGTCGTACTTCTGCTAAGCCGTTCCAACACATTTTCCTGTTAGCTTAAGCGTGTGACCCATATGGGATCATATAATAAAGGCAATAAGTCCAAGACTTATAGATCATGAGCGGACTCTAGCAAGCCATCATGACCCCCAGTATTATATGACTTATGTCTGATCATTGACATACTCTTACTTTCTAGAGACAGTACCGAGATTACTGGACACAATTCCAACAATAGGATCATATAATACTGGCAGTAAGTCTACAACTTACAGACTGCAAGAGGCTTCTAGCAAAACATTGCAACCGCCCAGTATCATACAACATGTCTGATATCGACACACAACTATCGTTAGAGTAAGTACAATGTGATTTCAGGACATAATCCCAACAGGAACCCACGAGACCCAAACTGAACCTGTTGCTACCCCGAACCCTCCCATGAACCAATCCAACAAAAACCGCCTTGACTCGAGCTTAACCAATCTTGAACTTGCCGATACTAAAGAACCTAAATCCGTATATCTTTACTAAATAAAAGAAATCCGGTTTATCGGAAAAATTATTACGTCAGAAAAATTCATTTTATCCGGTTTATCGGAAAAAATATTACGTCAGAAAAATTCATTTTCCGAAGAATATTCTTGAGAACATTCCGGCATAGTAATTTTCCTTTTCCCATCATTCTTTTATTTCTTCTCGATGGGATGATTAAAATGAGGAGGATTTAGCAATGAGAATGATCTAATATGGTGACATGTGACAATCTTCACTCCCTCCATCATCCACGAGGAGGATTTAGCAATGAGAATGATCTAATATGGTGACATGTGACAATCTTCACTCCCTCCATCAGCCACAACATCAAGGTAAAGAAATGAACAAGTTCAATGCACTCTTTGCTTCTTCTTTTAGCTGGCCACGCAACCACAAAAACAATTAATTGAATCCTTTCTCTTCTTTACTTTACCATAGTGGTCCCGTGATGAATCAGTTTAACTTGGGCACCAAGTCTTCTCCTCTCTCCATGCCATATTGATGACCAAGAACTAAGAGTTCATTGAACTCATTTACATCCTTTCTTATTTTGACAAGTAATCACACATGTGATTCAATGTACTCATGTTCTTGTTGTCTCCCTCTTAGCCACGCATACTACAGGTTGAGAAGATACAAATATTCCTTATTATTCTTTACTTCACGTGAGGACATGAGAAGATTACATGCATTGCATCTTCTTAACTTCTTCTCCAAGTTACAACATCACATGTTCAATCCAATATTCATGAATCTAAAAGAGATAGGTGGCACATGGGAGGAAAAGAAACTAGTCTCTTGGGGGTTCTTTCTGGCCAAAAACATTGCACCAATCAGTTTCTAGAAGTTTCTTATTACCGAATCATCTCAACGTACCGATATGGCCAATTCCGAGTTTAATAATTTAGAAACTGAAGGAATTTCTAGCAGTTCCTAATCCGATTAGGCAACCCTAAGTATAAATTCCAAGCCTAGGATCTAGGATTCTTTCTTAGAGTTGAATCTACATTTTCAGATCTCGAATATACCTGGATGATTTGCAGCGGAAGATGATTAGGTATTCGAGATTTACGAGCGCCTCAGGTGCTGCGCCTCTACTGGTATCCACACGCACACAAACTGGAATCCGCCGGGATGCTAGTGCCGGGAGATCGGATCTCTCTGGGATATCTCTGTTTCTGAGAGGCGGCTGCGATTAGGCTAAAACTTGTGTTCAAGGTCGTGCTATATCACATATATATATAGACCTGGGAAGACCTAATTAATCACCAGACCGAACCGAGATTAATTAAGTCATTGAATCGAAACATTGTTTCGATCTGCGCCTTTGCATCGATCGACACAACACTTGTGTCGATCGACACACCCTCAAAACACTTATATTAATGTGTATCAAATACACATTTGATCATTACATTAATGATCATTCCCACATGAAGTACATCCAGTCTGCTTAGGTGTGTGACCCTGTAGGATCATATAATACTAGTAATGAGTTCACAACTCACATATCATAAGTGGTTTCTAGCAAAACATTATGACCATCTAGTATTGTATGAATGTCTAATCTCGACAACACAACTATCTCTAGAGTGATTACAGGTGTGATTTAAGGACATTCCCAACAGAAACCTCATAGATGCTTTCATAAATCTTCCAAGCCATATAATCAGATTCTTGATGACTTTAAATGAATTTAAATATTTGAATCGCGTCAAACGGACGTTTAACTAATTTTGATGGAACCCTATCTAGTTTAAACGCAGACGTTTCTAGAGCGTATTCCCAGAAGGATAATGGAAGATCTAAGTGACTCATCATAGATCGAACCATATCTAATAAAGTCCGATTCATGAGGAGTGAGTCGTGAAACAATTCCACAATCTCTCAGATGATCACTAAATTCTTGACTTAAGTATTCACCTCCACGATCTCATCGTAGAGCTTTGATACTTTTTCCAAGTTGATTATGTACTTCATTCTGGAACTTCTTTGAACTTTTCAAAAGATTCCGACTTATGTCTCATTAATTAGACATAACCGTACCTACTGAAAATATCAGTAAAGGTAATGAAGTACTGAAATTTTCCTCTAGCACTAGTGCTCATCGGGTCATACACATCCGTATGTATAAAGCCCAATAAGTCTCTGGCCCTTTCATTTTGTTCGTTCGCAACCTGTGTCGATCGATACACATCTTGTGTCGATCGACACTACCTTTTGTTGAAAGGGGCCTACATCATTTTACCCAATAAACAAGATCCGCTTTTCTCATCATGATTCATAATCAAATGAGCCCAAAAGTCCATCACTATGGAGCTTCTGAATCCGCTCTCATTTATGTGGCCCAAACGACAATGCCAGAGAAAAGCTTGATTCGTATCATTTGATTTGAATCTCTTGGTACTAATGTTATAGTTAGGCACGTTTTGGTTTAGAACATAAGGTTCATTCTCTAATGGACTGCTACTATAAAACATATCATTGTAATCAAATGAATAACACTTATTCTTAATTTGAAAACTGATATCCTTCCATATCCAAACAAGGAATAGAAATAATATTTCTGTTTATAGCAGGTACATAGTAGTAGTTCTTAAGTTCAAAAAACATGCCAGAAAATAAATACAAATAAAATGTTCCTACTGCTAATGCAGCAACTCTTGCTCCATTTCCACCGCGCAGGTCCACTTGTCCTTTCTCCATAGTCCTACTGTTGTTTAGGCTTTGAAGAAGAAGTCTTGTACGTCTTCTTCAGCTTCTCATAATCTTCCAGGAATTTATTGTAGTTTCTTTTCAAATGCCCATAACCATTACAATAATGGCACTTATCATCTTTAGAAGGACCAGACTTAACCTTAGGAGCATGGTTAGACTCGCTTGGATTCACAATCGAGCTCGTCTTGCCATCACCTTTGGTCTTACCAAGTTTCTTAAACTTTTTACCCTTCTGTACCATAAGGACATTTGGGGTGTCCTTCTTGATGTTAGGTTCAGCAGTTTTGAGCATCCCATGCAACTCAGTCAAAGTCTTTGTCAAGTTGTTCATGTTATAGTTCATAACAAACTGATCATAGCTTGACGGCACTGACTGCAAAATGATGTCAGTAGCCAACTCTTGGCTAATGGGACAATCCAGTTTCCCCAGGTTATCAATATAACCCATCATCTTAATGACATGAGGACTAACTGGTTCGTCCTTTGGTAGCTTGCACTCAATCAGAGACTTAACCGTCTGGTATCTCTGAGTTCGTGCCTGCTCCTGAAACATGCTTTTCAGACCAGTGATCATCTCTATTGGCGGCTCCACGTACTCATATTGCTTCTGCAAGTCCGAGTTCATGGTAGCCAACATGAGACAACACACATCGACCACATCATTAGAATGCTTATCCCAAGCATCCTTATCTGACTGCCAGGCATTGGCTCGGTACTTCTTGGGGAGAACTTTCTCAAGGACATAGTCCTTCTTCTCCTGTTTGAGAACAATTCTCAAGTTCCGATACCATTCAAGAAAGTTGGATCCATTTAACTTGTCCTTCTCAAGGACGGATCGCTGGGAGAAATTGTTATGATGGTTTGTGCTAGACATAGCTGAAAACAAGAGGGTTTAGTTATGATGTTCAAGAAATGAGAAATCTTAACTATTAAGAAGACTCGCATTATATTCAAACAATGTTCCTCAAATGAATATAATGATCCAAGACCCATACTTCACTGAAACTTGAGTGAGCCACTGGCATTGCCCAAATTTTAGTTATCTAGGTAAGCAACAACTTTGCTAGTTATATCCAATATAACTCTTGGTTGTGGATTGACATCTCATGTCAAATCCACCTGATGTCTCTGGGCCCAAAACGATTTTGATAGCCTAGTCAAGTAAACTAATCTCTGTAATTGTTGATACCTTGCACTGTAAGCCTATCAACACGATTACCTCCTGCCTTACTCATGTAATTGTGGACACCTTGCACTGCAAGTCTATCGCACAATGAAACAAGTCTTGACAGTTGACAAGATTGGAAAGACATCTAAACATACTTGATATTTAGTTGAGGAACAGAACTTTTAATCTAATATACACATCATATATGTATCTTAGAAGGATTATAATTAATTAAAACAACTAATTTTATTAAGTTTTAATTATTCTAAAATTGGATTTATTTAGGTTTGGTTCTGTGATTTCAGGTTCAATAACCGAAACCATCGGACCTGTCTCGACCGACACTACTATAGTGTCAATCGACGCAATCCTTCCAAAAACCAATTTGCGATAACCGATCAATCCAATTGATCCGGTTTTGATAACCGGTCAGTGTCGATCGACGCTAAATTAGTGTCGGTCGACGCCAACCAAATCAAACCAATCGCAACAAACCGTTCTAAGCGGTTTAACCAATTTTGTTAACCAAGCTAGATAACCGGTCCAATCCAATTGAACCGATTATCCTAATCGCAAGGTCTGTGTCGACCGACACAACTCTTGTGTCGATCGTCACAAGGCGAAATTATGTTCGGGTTTTCGCCCTGTGTCGATCGACGCCGGATTGGCATCGATCGACACCATGCGAAAAACCCTAGAATCGTTTGCGATTTTGAACAAAAAAACTTGAACAAGATTACTTTGATCAAAATTCAATTTAGCATGCATATATCCAATATACAACGATCCAGATTCTACCAATCTAATCAACATGCTACATATTCAATGGAACCCTAAGGCTCTGATACCACTGAAGGAATTTCTAGCAGTTCCTAATCCAATTAGGCAACCCTAAGTCTGAATTCCATAGCCTAGGATCTGGGGTTCATGTTTATATCATTGAATCTACATCCGATCTCGAAGATACCTGGAAAGTTATGCAGCGGAAGATGATTAGGTATTCGAGATTGATTAGCGCCTCAAGTGCTGCGCCTCTACTGGTATCCATGGTATCAGAGCAGTTCTAGCAGTTCGAAATGCCCATAAGTGTCCTGAAATCACACCTGTAATCACTCTAGAGATAGTTGTGTTGTCGAGATTAGACATTCATACAATACTAGATGGTCATAATGTTTTGCTAGAAACCACTTATGATATGTGAGTTGTGAACTCATTACTAGTATTATATGATCCTACAGGGTCACACACCTAAGCAGACTGGATGTACTTCATGTGGGAATGATCATTAATGTAATGATCAAATGTGTATTTGATACACATTAATATACGTGTTTTGAGGGTGTGTCGATCGACACAAGTGTTGTGTCGATCGATGCAAAGGCGCAGATCGAAACTATGTTTCGATTCAATGACTTAATTAATCTCGGTTCGGTCCGGTGATTAATTAGGTTTTCCCAGGTCTATATATATGTGATATAGCACGACTTGGAACAAAAGTTTTAGCCTAATTGCAGCCGCCTCTCAGAAACAGAGATATCCCAGAGAGATCCGATCTCCCGGCACTAGCATCCCAGCGGATTCTAGTTTGTGTGAGTATGTATACCAGTAGAGGCGCAACACCTGAGGCGCTCGTAAATCTCGAATACCTAATCATCTTCCGTTGCAAATCATCCAGGTATATTCGAGATCTGAGAATGTAGATTCAACTCTAAGCAAGAATCCTAGATCCTAGGCTTGGAATTTATACTTAGGGTTGCCTAATCGGATTAGGAACTGCTAAAAATTCCTTCAGTGGTATCAGAGCCTAAGGATTCTAGTTGAATCGCACTCTGAGTTATCGCCATGCGTCGATCGTTGCTTTTGGCATGCAACGATTGACACAACCAGAAAATCGCATCGCGTCGATCGTTGCAAAGTGTTGCATCGATCGACACAGACCAAAAATCGCATTGTGTCGATCGACACAAAGTGTTGCATCGATCGACACAAAGCTACACGACTGGTTCAATTGGATTGAATTAGTCATTGCGATTGGTTGAGCAGATCAGACCGCTTGATTGCGATTGGTTTGATTTGGTTGGTGACGATTGATGCTAATGTAGCATCGATCGATGCTAATGTAGCATCGATCGATGCTGACCGGTTATCAAAGCCGTTTTCAATTGGATTTGATTGGTTATTGCAATTGGCTTAAACCGGTTTGACGGGTTAATTGCGTTTTGATTGAATTGGGTTGATGTCGATCGACGCAAGTGTTGAGCCGATCGATGCTAACCGGTTATCAAAGCCAATTCAATTGGATTGATCGGTTATCGCAAATTGGTTCTGGTATGTTGCATCGATCGATACTAGTGTAGTGTCGATCGACAAAGAGTCAAATTGTTCGGTTATTGAATCTGCAACTACAGAACCAAACCAGAATTAAACCCAATTCTTAGAATTATTAAAGCCTAATTAGATTAGTTGTTTTATAAGTTCTAAACTTTATAGGATGCATATATGATATGCGATAGACCAAAAGTTTCGTTCCTCATACTAATATCAAGTAATTCTTGATGTCTTCCTGATCTTGTCAACTGTCAAGACTTGTTTCATTGTGCGATGGACTTGCAGTGCAAGATGTCCACAATTACATGAGTAAGACAGGAGGTAATCGTGTTGATGGACTTGCAGTGCAAGACATCAACAATTACATGACTTAAGAGATTGGTTTACTTGACTGGGCCATCAAAATCGTTTTGGGCTTAGAGACATCAGGTGGATTGGACATGAGATGTCAATCCACAACCAAGAGTTATATTGGATATAACTAGCAAAGTTGTTGCTTACCTAGATATAATTAAAATTTGGGTGATAGCCAGTGGCTCACTCAAGTTTCATTGAGTATGGGTCTTGGATCATTATATTCATTTGAGGAAACATTGTTTGAATATAATGCGAGTCTTCTTAATAGTTAAGATTTCTCATTTCTTGAACATCATAACTAAACCTCTCTTCTTTTCAGCTATGTCTAGCACAAACCATCGTAACAAATTCTCCCTGCGATCCGTCCTTGAGAAGGACAAGTTAAATGGATCCAACTTTCTTGAATGGTATCGGAACTTGAAAATTGTTCTCAAACAGGAGAAAAAGGACTATGTCCTTGAGAAAGTTCTCCCCAAAAAGTACCGAGCCAATGCCTGGCAGTTAGATAAGGATGCTTGGGATAAGCTATCTAATGATGTGGTCGATGTGTGTTGTCTCTTGTTGGCTACCATGAACTCGGACTTGCAAAAGCAATATGAGTACGTGGAGTCGCCAATAGAGATGATCAATGGCCTGAAAAGTATGTTTCATGAGCAGGCACAAACTTAGAGATACCAGACGGTTAAGTCTCTAATTGAGTGCAAGCTACCAAAGGACGGACCAGTTAGTCCTCATGTCATTAAGATGATGGGTTATATTGATAACATGGGGAAACTGGATTGTCCCATTAGCCAAGAGTTGGCTACTGACATCATTCTGCAGTCACTGCCGTCAAGCTATGATCAGTTTGTTATGAACTATAACATGAACAACTTGACAAAGACTTTGACTGAGTTGCATGGAATGCTCAAGACTGCAGAACCTAACATCAAGAAGGACACCCCAAATGTCCTTATGGTACAAAAGGGTAAAAGTTTTAAGAAACTTGGTAAGAACAAAGGTGATGGCAAGACGAACTCGATTATGAATCAAAGCGAGTCTAGTCATGCTCCTAAGGTTAAACATGGTCCTTCTGAAGATGTTAAGTGCCATTATTGTAATGGTTATGAGCATTTGAAAAGAAATTGCAATAAATTCATGGAAGATTATGAGAAGCTGAAGAAGACGTACGAGACTTCTTCTTCAGGTATTATGTTATAGAAGTAAATGTTACTTCTTATGGTTCTACTTATTGGGTATTAGATACAAGCTGTGGTACTCATATTTTGTGAAAATGTGCAGGGCCTAAGAAAAAGTAGGATTTTGGAGAAAGGACAAGTGGACCTGCGCGTGGAAAATTGTAAGATTATGGGTGTTTTCCATGGTTTTAATTCTCAATTACAACCTAACACAAATCCATAAACAGATCTAGGTTCTCGTCAAATGAATCATAAACCAAACCTTATCATTACCTTTCAGATTGCAGCGGATTGATGGATGGTAATGATGAGATCAGCTAGAACAGATCAGATGCCTGTTCCTCCTTCAGTATCCACACTCTTACAAGCCGGGATGGTTGCTAGACCAAAGCAATGGATTGATCAGAGAGAGAAGAGAGACGGCTCAGGTTTTTTTTAGGTCGCAGACTGTTAGAGTCGAAATTATAAGACGACTCATATAAATATCGACTCTGTCATAAACCTAAACCGATGTCTCGGTTTCGCAACTGTGTCGACCGACACATACACTTGTGTCGATCGACACAAGTCATTTGTCTCGATATGGGCCCAAGTGATTAAACTAACGGCCCAACTCTCTGCACAAATACAGTAAATGCCTTGCATCTTACCGTATTCATTCCATGTTAACTTTCCCGTTAGCTATGGTGTGTGACCCTTTGGGATCATACAATACTGGTAATAAGTCCTAAACTTATAGATCAAGAGCGGACTCTAGCAAGTCATCATGATCACCCAGTATTTATGACTTATGTCTGATCTCGACATTTATCATACTTTCTAGAGATAGTACGGTAGATTTCAGGACATTCCCAACAATCTCCCACTTGTACTGGAATCCTACAAAGGACATTCCCAACAATCTTCCGATTGTACTGGAATCCTACATTCCCTAGTCCTTTTGTCTTAAATATCTCGATCTGGCATAAGGCAAGATGTGTGTCATCCTTATATAGACAGACCATGTTTATCGGACCAGATTTGATACTGACAATGCAAACGACTTGGGCAAGTCCGTTTGGGAATGGCCATTCTCTTACCAGCTATCAAATCTCCGATTGGCCTAGAGATATTACCTCCGTTAAACGGCAGGGACAAATCCCATCTTGTTCCATCACTATGAACTACACAATTCATAATACACCCAACCAAGGTCCGTATAGCTCCCAGTTACGAAACAGCGTTAGACAATGATCAAAGCGCATTACTCCATGTGTAGCCACATGCATGCGAACTCAGGTCTAAGGACTATACTCTATAGTCGTATATGAGAACCTCTTATGACACAGACAATAATATCTTGTAGAGTTCTCATCAGCGGGCCATGTCCGGTCATATGTTCCCCTACATATACCTATGTGTCGACTTTGATGCCGCGCATCTATGACCCCTCGAAACTTGGTCATAAGTCTCAACACAATCTAGTCTCAAGTGGTTGTTGGTGTTCCAATTCAACAACCTTCGACTATGGACATTATGATTTATGTCATTTCGTTAAATATGGGGTTTCAGGATCAAGTCAACTCATGTACTTCGATGACCCATATATAATGACATGAATCATTTTGGAACGATTATTTTATATCACAGTTAAAAATAATCCAGAAATAAAATTTCATTAACATTTAAAATGTTTACATGAACCAGTCAAAATAACTAAAACAAAAGCCCTCACAACTCCCACTCAAAAAGAGATTACAATTGAATATCTCTAATTCCTACAGCAGCAGTATGCAACTCGTGCTTAGGTCTCGGGAGTGGCTTTGTCAACGGGTCAGCCACGTTCTCATCAGTGGGAACTCTGCTGACCATCACTTCGCCTCTATTCACTATATCACGAATCAGGTGATACCTTCTCATAATGTGTTTGGATTTCTGATGATGTCTCGGTTCCTTGGCTTGAGCAATTGCACCATTGTTGTCACAATACAGTGCCAAAGGCTCAGTGGCATTAGGGAATACACCGAGTTCAATCAAGAAGTTCCTAATCCAAACTCCTTCCTTCGCAGCTTCTGAAGCAGCGATGTATTCAGCTTCAGTTGTAGAATCTGCTACGGTGCTCTGCTTGGAACTCTTCCAACTTACTGCACCGCCATTCAGACAGAAGATGTAGCCAGACTGTGACCGGAAATCATCCTTATCTGTCTGAAAACTTGCATCCGTGAATCCACTGATTTCAAGCACTTCACTTCCTCCGTAAACCAAGAACTTATCCTTAGTATTCCTCAAATACTTCAGGATATTCTTTACGGCAATCCAGTGACTCTCACCTGGATTAGACTGGTACCTACTCGTCATGCTTAGTGCATAAGCAACATCAGGACGAGTACAGATCATGGCATACATGATAGATCCTATAGCCGAAGCATAAGGAATCCTACTCATGCGCTTAAGCTCATCAGGTGTCTTAGGACACTGATCCTTGCTTAGTGAAGCACCATGTATCATTGGCGTGAACCCCTTCTTGGATTTATCCATTCCGAATCGATGCAGGACTTTATCTATATAAGCATCTTGACAAAGTCCAATCAGCTTTTTAGATCTGTCTCTAAAGATTCGGATTCCAAGAACATACGCGGCTTCACCCATGTCCTTCATGGAAAAACAACTTCCCAGCCAGTCTTTAACAGACTTCAGCATTGGAATATCATTTCCAAGAAGCAATATGTCATCGACATATAGGATAAGAAACGCCACTTTGCTCCCACTAGTTTTCTTATACACACATTGTTCCTCTTGGTTTCTGATGAAGTCAAAGTTCTTTATTGCTTCATCAAAACGAAGATTCCAACTCCTCGATGCTTGCTTCAATCCATAAATGGATTTGTGAAGCTTGCATACTTTCCCAGCATTCTTAGGATCAATGTAACCGTCAGGTTGTGTCATATACACATCCTCCTCCAAGATTCCATTCAGGAAGGCGGTTTTCACATCCATCTGCCAAATCTCATAATCATAATAAGCGGCAGTTGCTAGGAGAATCCGAATTGATTTCATCATTGCCACTGGTGAATAGGTTTCATCATAGTCTATACCATGAATTTGCTTGAAACCTTTTGCCACCAACCTGGCTTTGTAAATCTGGACATTTCCATCCACGTCTATCTTCTTCTTGAAGATCCATTTACACTCGATGGCTTTTGCACCAGCAGGTAAATCAACCAGTGAAAACACTCGGTTAGCAGACATGGAGTCCATCTCGGATTCTGTGGCTTCACGCCACTTTAAGGAGTCAGGGCCCATCATGGCTTCTGCAAAGTTCGAGGGTTCATCACCGTCAATGATCAAAAGATCATGGCAATTAGTCACAAGGAATCCCTGATATCTATCAGGTTCCTGACGGATCCTTCCGGATCTTCGAACTTCAGGTACTGCAGGTTCAGGTTCTATTACAACTTCATGTAATTCATCCTGATGTTCTTCCTCATTAGGTTGAACAGATTCCTGTCCTTCTTGAATTTCATCAAGTTGTACCTTACTCCCACTATCTTTTCTAGAGAGAAACTCCCTTTCAAGAAAAGTACAATCCCGAGCAACAAAGATTTTGTTCTCGGATCGCAGATAGAAGTAATAAGCCTTGGTATCCCTAGGATAACCAATGAAGTAGCATTTGTCAGATTTTGGTGTAAGCTTGTCTGAGATTAATCTTTTGACATAGGCTTCACAACCCCAAATTCTGAGAAAAGACATTGCTGGAGCTTTTCCAGTCCATATCTCATATGGTGTCTTTGCTACTGCCTTTGATGGCACTCTGTTCAGTGTGAACGTTGCGGTGAGCAAAGCATATCCCCAAAGGGATATAGGAAGGTCTGTGTGACTCATCATGGATCGGACCATATCTAACAATGTCCGATTCCTTCTCTCAGACACACCATTCCACTGTGGTGTTCCAGGAGGTGTGAGTTGGGAGATAATCCCACACTCACTCAGATGATCACGAAATTCCTGGCTCAAGTATTCTCCTCCTCGGTCCGACCGAAGAGCTTTAATACTTTTACCAAGCTGGTTCTGTACTTCATTCTGGAATTCTTTGAACTTTTCAAAGGTTTCCGACTTATGTTTCATCAAGTAGACATATCCATATCTACTGAAATCATCAGTGAATGTAATGAAGTACTGAAAGTTTCCTCTAGCACTTGTGGACATTGGGCCACACACGTCAGTATGTATCAGGCCCAATAGTTCACTGGCCCTTTCTGTGGGTTTATTGAAAGGCGCCCTTGTCATTTTGCCCATTAGGCAAGATTCGCATTGCTCACAAGACTCAAAGTCAAATGAGCCCAAGAGTCCATTTGAATGGAGCCTCTTGACGCGTTTCTCACTAATGTGCCCCAAACGACAATGCCAGAGAAACGTTTCATTTTCTTCGTTAGATTTGAACCGTTTTGTATTTATGTTATATACTGGAGCAGATTGATCCAGCATGTACAGCCCATTTATAAGAGGGGCACAGCCATAGAACATATCATTGAGATTAAAGGAACATAATTTATTCTTAATAGAAAAATCAAATCCTTGCAAATCCAACAATGAAACTGAAATGATATTTCTGCTTATACCAGGTATAAAATAACAATTCTCAAGTTCTAAAATCAATCCAGAAGGTAAAGACAACAAATAAGTGCCAACGGCCAGTGCTGGAACCTTCGCTCCATTGCCAACCCGCAACTCTACTTGCCCTTGCTTCAGCCTTCTACTGTTGCTGAGCGCCTGCATATTAGTACAAATATGAGCCCCACATCCAGTATCTAATACCCAAGTGGTATTATCAGAAGTAGTAGTATTTACTTCAATAACAAAAATACCTGAAGATTTAGTCTCGAAGGACTTCTTCTTCTTCAGACTTTCCTGGTATTTCTTACAGTCCCTGCGGTAATGCCCTGCCTCTTTGCAAAAGTGGCAGATGTCAGAAGGCCCAGCTTTGGACACGGGCTTGGGCTTGTCGTTTTCATTGCCAACTACTTTGCCCTTTCCCTTGTCTGCAGCGGATTTCTTGAAACCCTTGCCCTTCTGCACCATGAGTACAGACGACTCCTTGGTTTTCTTCAGATTCGGTTCTGCAGTCTTGAGCATACCATGTAGCTCAGGCAACGTCTTTATCAACCCATGCATATTATAGTTCAAAATGAACTGGTCATATGCAGGAGTAAGAGACTGCAGAACGATATCACAAGCAAGCTCTTGGCTTATAGGACAGTCGAGCCTCGTCAAATGATCGAGATAACCCATCATTTTCAGAACATGAGGACTCACTGCTGCATCCTTAGCCATTTTACAGTCCAAGAGATTCTTAACAGTTTGGAATCTCTCTGTACGAGCCTGCTCCTGAAACAACGCTTTCAGATTTGCCATCAGCTCCATGGGACAAGTCAGGCCTTCCCACTGCATCTGCAGTTCGGGAGCCATTGTCGCCAACATCAGGCAAATCACGTCATTAGCATCTGAAGAATGCGTATCCCAAGCATTCTTCACAGCTTGTGCGGCATTATTCGCAGGTCTAGGAGAGAGAGCTCTTTCAAGGACATAAGCCTTCTTCTCCTGCCTGAGCACAAGTCTCAGGTTCCTGGACCATTTCAGGAAGTTTGATCCGTTCAGTTTGTCCTTCTCAAGGGCAGACCGGATCGAGAAAGTGTTTTGTGTTGTTGTGCTTGACATAGCTGAAAATATGAGACAATAAAGATTTAGTTATTAAGTTCATAAAAGAGCAATCTTAACAGCTTATAAGAAAACTCGCATTGTATTCAAAATTTCTTTGTTTTAACCTCATAAGAATACAATGATTCCGAGACCCATGTTTAGCTAAATCCAAAGTGGGCCACTGGCCGTCACCCAGAATTAGCTATACTTGGTAAGCATACACACAGCTAGTTATAACCAATAACTCTCGGTTGTGAATTGGACCCGAGGCCCAAATTCACCAGATGTCTCAAGGCCCGGGACTCCCGATGGCCCAGTCAAGGAAACCAATCTCTTACAGCCAAATAATCACTAAAATCTGGGACTCCCAATGAAATTAGTGACTATATACTACTTTACTTACGCGAAAACAGACACCTCACACTGTAAGCCATGTCTGTAATCAAATAAGCGGTAAGTAGCTGACAAGATTGGAAAGACATCCAAGCTTGATATTGTTTTTGAGGATTTTTAAGTTTTATTTCCAAAAATAGAAGATTACTATTTTGGGAAACTTTCTTATTTTAGAAACTTTCTAAATTTAGTAACTTACTAAAATTAGAAATTTCTAATTTAAATATTTCATTAAATATTTTGGGTTGGGTCACAAATTATAGGCCCAATTCTTGGCCCAAGACCATAGAATTCCAGCTGGCCCAATAATTTGACATAACCGATCCGGTTTATTAATTCTGGTCCAAGACCAAATTAACTATCAAAACCATCGGTTATTTACTAAACCAGACCAGCTCTAAATTATTTGGTCCAACCAAATCAAACTTAGACCAGCCTTCGGTTTAGGTTAAAATTCAATTTTATGAATTTCAATCCGGTTTAACCAGAAATAAAATTATTTCCAGCAAACCGCGATTTGGGTTAACCGCTTGAACCACCAATTAAATTGGATCGGTTCAGTTAAGTCCAAAACCGGGAAGAAACACCTTGTGTTTTAGCCAATTTTGACCTAACTTGCGGTTCTGGCTAAAGTAGACAATGAACCACAATCGGATTGATCGGTTCATTGTCTCGGTTTAGGGAAAGATGAACCACGAAGCTCGGCTGAACCGATTGGCTACTCGCGGATCATCTGCATCGCCTTCGTATCGATCGATATGAGTCTTTCATGTCGATCGATACTAGCGAGTATCAGCTCGGGTCAATCGGGTCATCAGGACCGCGAGATGTCAATCGGATCGATCGATATCGACCGATACCTCGCTCCCTCGTCGATCGACACGGGCGACCAGATCGCACACCAATGGCTTTCAATCGGATTGATGCGATCTAATTCTTAGGTTTTCATGTTTTCTGATCAAATTTCTTAACCAAATTCGATTTTAAACAGTAAGAACAACCTAAATCAGATTCATAAAGCAAAAACCAATAACTTAGCTCTGATACCACTGTAAGATTATGGGTGTTTTCCATGGTTTTAATTCTCAATTACAACCTAACACAAATCCATAAACAGATCTAGGTTCTCGTCAAATGAATCATAAACCAAACCTTATCATTACCTTTCAGATTGCAGCGGATTGATGGATGGTAATGATGAGATCAGCTAGAACAGATCAGATGCCTGTTCCTCCTTCAGTATCCACACTCTTACAAGCCGGGATGGTTGCTAGACCAAAGCAATGGATTGATCAGAGAGAGAAGAGAGACGGCTCAGGTTTTTTTTAGGTCGCAGACTGTTAGAGTCGAAATTATAAGACGACTCATATAAATATCGACTCTGTCATAAACCTAAACCGATGTCTCGGTTTCGCAACTGTGTCGACCGACACATACACTTGTGTCGATCGACACAAGTCATTTGTCTCGATATGGGCCCAAGTGATTAAACTAACGGCCCAACTCTCTGCACAAATACAGTAAATGCCTTGCATCTTACCGTATTCATTCCATGTTAACTTTCCCGTTAGCTATGGTGTGTGACCCTTTGGGATCATACAATACTGGTAATAAGTCCTAAACTTATAGATCAAGAGCGGACTCTAGCAAGTCATCATGATCACCCAGTATTTATGACTTATGTCTGATCTCGACATTTATCATACTTTCTAGAGATAGTACGGTAGATTTCAGGACATTCCCAACAAAAATGGAGCAAGAGTTGTTGCATTAACCGTAGGGACGTTTCAGTTGTTTTTGACTTCTGGCTTGATTTTGAACTTAAGAACTGCTACTATGTACCTGCTACAAGCAGAAACATTATTTCTATTCCTTGTTCGGATATGGAAGGATATCAGTTTTCAAATTAAGAATAAATGTTATTCATTTGATTACGATGATATATTTTATGTAGCGGTCCATTAGAGAATGGACTTTATGTTCTAAAACAAAACGTGTCGATCTATAACATTAGTACCAAGAGATTCAAGTCAAATGATACGAATCAAACTTTTTCTCTGGCATTGTCGTTTGGGCCACATAAATGAGAACGGATTCAGAAGCTCCATGGTGATGGGCTTTTGGGCTCATTTGATTATGAATCATGATGAGAAAAGCGGATCTTGTTTATTGGGTAAAATGATGCAGGCCCCTTTCAACAAAAGGTAGTGTCGATCGACACAAAGGTGTGTCGGTCGACACAGGTCGCGAACGAACAAAATGAAAGGGCCAGTGACTTATTGGGCTTTATGCATACGGATGTGTATGGCCCGATGAGCCAAAGTGCTAGAGGAAACTTTCAGTACTTCATTACCTTTACTGACATTTTCAGTAGGTATGGTTATGTCTATTTAATGAGACATAAATCGGAATCTTTGAAAAGTTCAAAGAGTTCCAGAATGAAGTACATAATCAATTTGGCAAAAGTATTAAAGCTCTACGATGAGATCATGGAGGTAAATACTTAAGTCAAGAATTTAGTGATCATCTGAGAGATTGTGAAATTGTTTCACAATTCACTTCTCCTGAATCGGACTTTATTAGATATGGTTCGATCAATGATGAGTCACTTAGATCTTTCATTATCCTTCTAAGATACGCTCTAGAAACGTCTGCGTTTACACTAAATAGGGTTCCATAAAATTAGTTGCAAAGACACCACATGAGATGTGGACTGGAAATGTTCCTAATTTGTCTTTCATGAAGATTTGGGGTTGTGAGGCTTATGTAAAACGTTTTTTAATCTCTGATAAGCCCTCACCCAAATCCGAGAATTGCTACTTCATTGGTTATCTTAGGAGACCAAGGCATGTTACTTTTACAACCGGTCCGAGAACAAAAATGTTTGTTGCTCGGGACTGTGTTTTTCTTTAGAAAGATTTTCTTTCCAGGAAGAATTGTGGGAGTAAAAGTACAACTCGAAGAAATTCGAAAAATCACAGGAGACTGCTCAACCTGATGAGGAAGAACAGCAGTTAGATCTACAAAGAGTTGTAGAACCTGCACCTGTGGTGCCTGAAGTTTGCAAAGGATCTGGTGAATGTATATTTGATATACATTCAAATGGCGAGTTTTTGAGGAAGTGTCGATCGACACAAAGGTGTATCGATCGACACAGATCACGAACCAAAATATTGATTTTGGTTTATGACTTAATTAACTACGGTTTAAATCTTGGTTAATTATGTCGTGGTAAAAGTCTATATATGAGATATATGCGCGACTTTTGCACAAACCTGAAGCTCACAGATCTGAAAGGATCCATCACGAACCCGAGAAATGTGGATTTCTCGTAACCGATTGCCATGATCTGTTGATCATTGAAAGTGACGGGCCTGCGAATTTTGAAGAAGCAATGATGAGCCCTGGCTCCGAAAATGGAATTCTGAAAAGGATGTGTACATGACATAACCTGAAGGTTTCATTAATCCTAATACTGCTAGAAAGATATGCAAGCTTCATCGATCCATTTATCGATCGAAGCAAGCATCTCGGAGTTGGAGTCTTCATTTTGATGAAGCGGTCAAAAGGTTTGACTTCATCAGGAACGAAGAGTAACCGTGTGTTTACAAGAAGACTAGTGGGAGCGCAATTGCATTTCTCGTATTGTATGTTGATGACATACTGATTTTTGGAAATGAAGTTCCATTGTTTCAGTCTGTTAAGACTTGACTCGAAATTTGTTTTTTGATCAATAACATGGTAGAAGCCGTATACATTCTTGGAATATGAATCTATAGAGATAGATTGGACAAGCTAATTGGATTGTGTCAAGATACTTATATGGATAAGGTCTTGCACATGCCCAATATGCATGATTGCATGATTTCAAGAAGGGCTTCATTTCATGCAAATGACTCTTGGAATTACTCCTAGCAAGATGCAGTGTCTTTTGACGCATGCTGAGCGAGAGCGCATGAGGGTCAGACTACCGCTATAGGTATTGGATGTCTCAAGATGTGATCTTAAATTTAGTGGGAGCTGTTGTTATTGATTTTGCATTATTCTTAGCAAGACGCAGTGTCATTTGACACACGCTGAGCGAGAGCGAATGAGGGTCAGACTACTGCTAAAGGCATTAGATGTCTTAAGATGTGATCTTAATTTTAGTGGAAGTTGTTGTTGTTAATTTTAGTTATGATATGGTGTTCATATAAACATAATTTGATTATGTTAATGAAATCTGACATCAGTATTATTAAATTATATTATTAAATAATAGTCCCAAAGTAATTTATGACATTTTATAGGTCATCAAGTATGTGACTTGATCATGAAACCCTATAAATGATAAATGACATAAATTATGTTAGTCCCTGGTCAAGGTTGTTAATGTGGGACATTAACAACCGCGTGAGACTAGTATGTGAGGTGACTGATGACTAAGTGTCATGGAGTCATTAATAAGAGTATTAAAGTCAATCACATAGAAATGTATTGGAGAACACAGGATCGGACATGACCCACTAATGAGAACTCTACGGGATAGTTATATAAGTGTCATGAGAGTTTTCATTACGACTATAGAGTATAGTCCTTAGACCTGAGTTCATCATGTTTTCTTACATGTGAATTGGTCCGCTTTAACTTTGTCAAACGTCAGCCGTAACTGGTGATTATAAAGGCATTGATTGGGCGTATCATGAAGTGTGTGAAGAAACGAGGATGGAACAAGATGGGGTTTGTCCCTCCTATATAACAGGAGATAAATATCTCAGGGCCCATCGAAGATTTGATACTGAGAAATGTGTGGCCACACTCAAACAAGGTGATTGTCAGTCGTTTGTCTTGTCAGTATAAATCGGAGTTCGATGAACGTGATTTTGGCTTAATAAGGATGACACAGTTCTTGCCTTATGCCAGATCGAGATATAGAGACGAAGAGATTATGAGAATAGATGATTCCAGTACAAGTGGGAGATTGTTGGGAATGTCCTGAAATCACACTTGTAATCACTCTAAAGATAGTTGTGTTGTCGAGATTAGACATTCATACAATACTAGATGGTCATAATGTTTTGCTAGAAACCACTTATGATATGTGAGTTGTGAACTCATTACTAGTATTATATGATCCTACAGGGTCACACACCTAAGCAGACTGGATTTACTTCATGTGGGAATGATCATTAATGTAATGATCAAATGTGTATTTGATACACATTAATATACGTGTTTTGAGGGTGTGTCTATCGACACAAGTGTTGTGTCGATCGATGCAAAGGCACAGATCAAAAATATGTTTCGATTCAATGACTTAATTAATCTCGGTTCGGTCCGGTGATTAATTAGGTTTTCCCAGGTCTATATATATGTGATATAGCACGACCTGGAACAAAAGTTTTAGCCTAATCGCAGCCGCCTCTCAGAAACAGAGATATCCCAGAGAGATCCGATCTCCCGGCACTAGCATCCCGGCGGATTCCAGTTTGTGTGCGTATGGATACCAGTAGAGGCGCAGTACCTGAGGCGCTCGTAAATCTCGAATACCTAATCATCTTCCGCTGCAAATCATCTAGGTATATTCGAGATCTGAGAATGTAGATTCAACTCTAAACAAGAATCCTAGATCCTAAGCTTGGAAATTATACTTAGAGATAGTATAAATTAGGTATTCAAGCCTAATTTATACTATCTAGGATTCTTGCTTAGAGTTGAATCTACATTCTCAGATCTCGAATATACCTGGATGATTTTCAGCGGAAGATGATTAGGTATTCGAGATTTACGAGCGCCTCAGGTGCTGCGCCTCTACTGGTATCCACACGCACACAAACTGGAATCCACCGGGATGCTAGTGCCGGGAGATCGGATCTCTCTGGGATATCTCTGTTTCTGAGAGGCGGCTGCGATTAGGCAAAAACTTGTGTTCCAGGTCGTGCTATATCACATATATATAGACCTGGGAAGACCTAATTAATCACCGGACCGAACCGAGATTAATTAAGTCATTGAATCGAAACATTGTTTCGATCTGCGCCTTTGCATCGATCGACACAACACTTGTGTCGATCGACACAACCTCAAAATACTTATATTAATGTGTATCAAATACACATTTGATCATTACATTAATAATCATTCCCACATGAAGTACATCCAGTCTGCTTAGGTGTGTGACCCTGTAGGATCATATAATACTAGTAATGAGTTCACAACTCACATATCATAAGTGGTTTCTAGCAAAACATTATGACCATCTAGTATTGTATGAATGTCTAATCTCGACAACACAACTATCTCTAGAGTGATTACATGTGTGATTTCAGGACATTCCCAACAGAAACCTCATAGATGCTTTCATAAATCTTCCAAGCCATATAATCAGACTCTTGATGACTTTAAATGAATTTAAATATTTGAATCGCGTCAAACGGACACCCATAGCTTCCGTTTTGAATTTTACAAGTTTTGTCGGTTCGATCGGTTTCCTTTCCCGATAGTCCGAAAAACTCGTATAAAGCCTTTTTCTTGCCACTTCTTGTATTCTAAATGTTTTCATTACTTAAAAAGAGAAACATTTGGCCCGTCTTAACTTCTGGCTCGTATTTTGATAAAAGTACCAAAATGTCCTTCATCTTCTGCAAATTACGAAATTTCCCCATATGACTTTTCTGTTGCCCGTTGACCAATTTTGAGAGACAGGGTATTAAATTCTTCCCCACTTACATGAATTCAGTCCCCGAATTCTCCGTTACTGACAAACTTCAAGTCGGAGTCTGATCCCTGTAAGTCTCTGTCTCTGAATCCAATCCAACTCTGATTTGCTGCTTACATTCTGATCCCAAACTAACTCATACTTCTGATGCTCAACTTACTTCCTGCTACACAATCTTGCACAAAACCCCAACACCCTGTCGTCTTGAACTCTCGACACTGAACTGCTTGATTCCTTATCGCTTCCTGGTTCTCCATCTTGATTCCTTATCGCTTCCCTATTCCTCCAAACAAATGCTCAAACAAGCAAGAGACACACCACAATGAGCCTCACACAACAAACAAAATTTGGAGCCATTAAATTCTAAGTTTCTATGAGGAGGATTATGAAGAAGAAGAGATTGAGGAAGATACTTACGAAGAATAAGACTATGGAGGACCATATGACAAATCCTATCTGAATTTAAAAACTTCATAGTCAGAAGAGAGGCCTCATTACTTCTTTGGGACAAGCTCATCAAGAGCTTATACCACCAAGTCTGGATCAAAGAAAAAGACCATAACAAGAGGTAGTTTCCAAACTAAGTCTTCAATCTTTTCAGGTCATAGCCATGACCCTGAGGCTTACCTCAAATGGGAAGCGAATATGAAGCAGTGGCTACGCAACAACAACATTCCCAAGGAGAAGAAGTTGTCACAAGCAGTATCAGGTCTAGTTAGAGCAGCCTACACTTGGTGTTTGAAAGAAAACACTCACACCTTCAGACCAGTGTTATATTGGGGAGATCTCAAATCCAGAATGTATAGAGAGTTTGTGAGGAAGCACCAGACTAACAGCCAACCAAAGCAAACACTACACAACACACCAAGGAGAGTGTTGACAACACCACCGCCCTGCATTATTCAGCCTAAGAAACACCACACGCAGAGGAGTCCACAAGTTGCAATTGTTACACATAGCTCAATACCAGGAGGTGAGTTCCAAGAAAAGTCTCCAAGTAAGACCCCACGGTAACTAAAACCTCCCACGACTCCTAGACGAAAACACTAAGTCCTACGACTAGAACACCGTTCTTTGTCCATCGATATGCGGTGACTCGGGCTACCCCTAGATAACAAAAGCTTCCATACAGTCCAGCCCTAGGACACGACCCCGTATTCTCCGGACCACACACCTACCGGCGTCACCCAGTAGGTTAACACCATAACCAGAATCACCACCCGAAGGCTCGTGAACCGATCCGGTAACTACCCGAGGATCCAATCGGGTCGGAAGTACTGGAATGCCATCTCTAGACTTGCGGGATCTAACACACCCTATAGAGTCCTAATAACAGTAATGTAAACAAGCAGACTCAATGGGCCTCTAACACGCAAGACCGACAAAGTCAACATAAATAAATCCAGTCACAACTCCCAATCTATCCTGCAAGTCCTATCACCAACCTCCACGTCACCCAACCTTATCCGGTTTCGCACCGGATTAGGCATCTATCCAAACTTACCCGGTCCCACACCAGACTAAGTATCTACCAGTACAGTCTACTCGGCCAAACACCGAAGGATATACACAATCACACAAACAATAATCATAACACCACACAACTAATTATTTAGGTTTATTAGTCTTTTAATATTTTCTTAACCTTAACTCATTCAATCCGTTACCGTGGGATTAGTGGAGTACCAATCCCGTAGACGGCTTAATTTAGATTCTAATTATTAATTCTTATTCCCTTAAATTCTTATTCTTAACCTCTTTGATCCGTCAGCTTTAGATTAGTAAACTTACTAACCTCATGACTTCACATTATTATTTAATTAATTCATTTATCCCGATAAACCCCGACTATTGACTAATTAACCAACCATGTTATTATATTCTAAGTGTGTTATATGTTTTAACCGTATTTTAATCAACTCATAATTCCTCATATATAGATTCATTTAGATACGTTCTTAAATATTAATATATGCATATACGTCCTAGCATGCCGTTCTATTTGTATGCAACACCCAATCAAGCAATCAAGGAAAATATCAATCAATTACCGATAAGCTAACTAGCATGCATCTCTTTAACTTAACCAATTAATTAGCTAACCGAGTTATTAATCAACCTAGCCGTCTAACCAATTCGGTCATCGAGGTATGCAACCTAAATCTACAGTTAATGAATCCAAAGTCTATATGCTCTAATCTATATACAACACACAATGTAGCCGAATCACAGTGTTATCATGACGACGTATGGGCGGATTGACGGAACCCATGAGACCCAAACTAAACCCGCTGCTACCCCGAACCCTCTCTCGAACCAATCCAACAAAAACCGGCTTGACTCGAGCTTAACCAATCTTGAACTTGCCGCTACTAAAGAACCTAACTCCGTATATCTTTTTATAAATAAAAGAAATCCGGTTTATCGGAAAAATTATTACGTCCGAAAAATTCATTTTCTGAAGAATATTCTTGAGAACATTTCGGCATAGTAATTTTTCTTTCCCCATCTTTCTTTTATTTCATTTTCTTATTTTTCTTTCTCACTATCTTCTTTCTTCTTAATGAGGAGGACTTATCCTCTATTTATAGCAATGAGAATGATCTAATATGGTGACATGTGACAATCTTCACTCCCTCCATCAGCCACTACATCAAGGTAAAGAAATGAACAAGTTCAATGCACTCTTTGCTTCTTCTTTTAGCTTGCCACGCAACCACAAAAACAATTAATTGAATCTTTTCTCTTCTTTACTTTACCATACTGGTCACGTGATGAATCAGTTTAACTTGGACAGCAAGTCTTCTCCTCTCTCCATGCTATGTTGATGACCAAGAACTAAGAGTTCATTGAACTCATTTCCATGCATCCTTTCTTATTTTGACAAGTAATCACACATGTGATTCAATGTACTCTTGTTCTTGTTGTCTCCCTCTCAGCCACGTATATAACAGGTTGAGAAGATACAAATAACCCCTATTATTATTTACTTCACGTGAGGACATGAGAAGATAACATGCATTGCATCTTCTTCATCTTCTTAACTTCTTCTCCAAGTTACAACATCACATGTTCAATCCAATATTCATGAATCTAAAAGAGATAGGTGGCACATGGGAGGAAAAGACACTTGTCTCTTGGGGGTTCATTCTGGCCAAAAACATTGCACCAACCAGTTTCTAGAAGTTTCTTATTCCCGAACCATCCCGACGTACTGATATGGCCAATTCCGAGTTTAATATTTTAGAAAAATCATAGATGCTTCCATAAATCTTCCAAGCCATATAATCAGATTCTTTATGACTTTAAATGAATTTAAAAGTTTGAATCGCCTCAACCGGACACCCATAGCTTTTGTTTTAAATTTTACAAGTTCTGTCGGTTTGATCGGTTTCCTTTCCCGATAGTCCGAAAAACTCGTTTAAAGTCCTTTTCTTGCCACTTCTTGTCTTCTAAATTTTTTATTTACTTAAAAAGAGAAACATTTGCCCCGTCTTATCTTCCGGCTCGTATTTGGTAAAATTACCAAAATGCCCTCATCTTCTGCAAATTACAAAATTGCCTCGTATGACTTTTCTGTTGCCCGTTGACCAATTTTGAGAGACAGGGTATTAAATTCTTCCCCACTTACAGGAATTCAGACCCCGAATTCTCTGTTACTGACAAACTTCGAGTCGGAGTCTGATCCCTGTAAGTCTCCGTCTCTGAATCCAATCCAACTCTGATTTGCTGCTTACATTCTGATCCCAAACTAACTCATACTTTCGATGCCCAACTGACTTCCTCCTACACAATCTTGCACATAACCCTAACACCCTGTCGTCTTGAACTCTCGACACTGAACTGCTTGATTCCTTATCGCTTCCTGGTTCTCCATCTTGACTGTTTTATTTGACCGATAGGGCCAAGAAACTTCAACTCTAGTTCCAAAATCTCCAACACTTCAGACTTTCCCACTTTGTCTTGATTTCCAAAATTGCGCAACATTGCATCGTCCTCCATTCCCCCATACTTTCCTTACCTCCAATGTTTACAGCTCCCAATCGATATTCTGCTCATATCGATCTCCTACCTTCCATTTAATTGAATTGTCATGCGCACACACGCCTCGAATCCCTCGATCACTGAACTCCAAGCTTCATTGACTCCACAAAGGCTCTTCCCACTAATACCCTTGTACAGAAACATTTACTGTCACTGATGCCTTCCAAATATCTTTGCTAACGCATCATACCCATCCGCCTGTCTTGAATCTATCTGCTACTGATACTCACACTCCCAACTAACTCGCTTGCAAGCTCGGATCAAACTGCTTCCTGAAACACCTTCTTGTCGCTAGGGTTCGGGTTCGGTCTCGTGTTCACGTCAAATCGTCTATCACGTCCCAACGGTCACACGTGGCTAATAAACAATATCTTATAATTCCACTCAATCTCCAATAATCTCCCTATAAAAACCGTTTTATCAATTCCGAGCTTAGTTCTACCAAAGAGGTTCTCTACCTTCCCAACTATCCACAAGTCTAACTGATAACTTAACGTTCTAACATAACAATCTACCAGTCTAACTATCAACCAAATATCTATTACTCAAACCGTTAACCTAACGATTCGCTATCCCGAACTCAAAAGCTACCATCTAACATCCTAGTGAATCAAACAATTCGATGATGCTCAACATTTAACTTACCACCTAACAAGATGATTAATGCAACAAAACTCAATTAACCACATACCAACCTAGTGATCAAACTAATGCAATGTTAGCAACTAAAAATCCCCGGATGCAATGATAATCAAATCAACATATCTGCTAAACAATGCAATGATGCTAATCAAAAGTTCTAGAAACCTAACGAGCAAACACATGCAATGCTATCAACTTAGCGATCAAACGTATGCTGTAATTCAAAATACGGCTAACAACCTAACGATCAATCAAATGCAATGATTTAATTCAACATTATAACGCCCTAGCAAGGCAATCAGTCACACACAATCAATCAAGCAAATCGGCGATTGCAGTTGTCTCTCAGGGTTCTGATAGAAACCGTATGTTTGGACCATCATTTGTTTTCACATCGTAACTATATTGCATTCACAACCATCATATGCATGCAATATAACTACTCTGTTACTTAAAACGACAAACCGAAATACTCCACATCTACTACGTAAATAAAACATCTATACACAACATAAACTTTTAAATACATAGGTCTGTCGGAGTCTACATACTAGCGGTTACCAATCTGTCCCAAAAGAAACACCGCTACACACAACCGAATCGTCAGAGACGAATGTAAGCCGATATACACACATCAAAAGTGAGTTAGAGCCCTTACTTACCTGGGCATAATCTACTTTCTAATATCTCCAACATGAGCGGTATACTCCGTACAGAGTAAAGTACGGCTAAGTTGAAGCTCTTCCTCCTGAGTGCAGACCCAACTTTGGTGTTGCATTGCTTACCAGAGATGAACTTCAAGGCAAGGTTCTTTAACCATATAGATTCTTGGACTGGAGATTAGTTGATTTGCTTGTTATGAATCTCATTGTGTTTCGGATAGCAATATTTTTTTGTATCTTCAGGTGAATGAGACTTGCGAATGCTGGTACACATTAGGGATTCCAAAAATCACGCTTTATCGAGATGGCTTTCTCGTTTGCCAAGCTAATGATCTTTCTTTCACTGATATTTTTAACAATGAAATTGGGGTTCAACAATGGTCCATAAACACAAAATTGGGTTTTAACAAAAGTCAACATATTTATAAATCAGTGAAAGAATTTTCAACATGTTTCAAACGGTTCTACAAATGACAACATTTTTGCTTTTATAAATCATGTAAAATTTTAGGATTACAAGAATATATAATGACAAATTAAATCAATCAAATTAGCTATATATATATATATAAGACCTGCGCACAGAATTATTTGTTTCTACAAATGTCAACATATTTGTAATAAAATCATGTAAAATTTCTTATTAAAAAAACATGTATAACTTCCAGAATGACAAAAATCATAATAAGAAACTAAACTAAGAAAATAAGCTAAAAGTTATATAAAACAGTGCGATGCGGATTAATTGTTTCTACTAATGAAATTAAATTAACAAAGTTAAATAAAAATTATAGTGACATCTGTAAGTTGACATTATTTATAACTTTTTGCCAACATTTTCATTTAAAAAGTCCAAAGGGCAAAAGAAATTACAGCAAGACCCAATAAAAGAAGTCCAATAGAGAATTAAAACAGGTCCAAAGGACCCACCAGCTGGTCAGTCCGAGTTAGCAGATAACGATGAAAGGGACATGTGTTGGCGCAATGACAAGATCGGCATGCAACTGCCGGAACAGTGACATCACCGCAAAAGCCGCCGGAAAACACACCGATGGAGCTGTTCTAACTGAAGATGAGGACCATTGTTGCCGATGGGACTTTCCCACTGAAGATGCCGTTGAAGATGAACCGCTTGAAGATGAACACCGCCTCAATTAGCTTGCCAGAAAACGCCACACCAGGGAAGCTCTGCCGCCATCGCAACGGAGAGAGGTGCAAAGAAAAGCGATCGGAGAAATCCGGCGTCGCCGGAAAACCAAAACGCGGATTAAAACCGCAACAAAGAAACCGGAACGAGTCCGATCTTTATTCAAATGCAAACATACCAAAACAAACGACCGCAAAGGAGAGGAATCAAATTCTCTTCTTCTGAAAGATCGAGCTCCAGGAAGAAGAATAGGAAGAATCCTCGAAAGAAAATCCTATCTCTAAAAAAAAAGAGAAACGGTTAAAATGTGTATTTTTTGTAAGTATAGATTAAAGCATGTATTTTTAAAGTACTTAAAAAATTATCCTCACTTCTCGAAATAATGGTATATAAATTAAATTTTACAGGTGGGTGTGAGAAATGCTTCAAATACAGTAATTTTAACAATTTAAGCAGAATGATAGAAATATATTCACACACATATACTCACACACATGGTGAAATGATTGAAATCAAAATGCGTTATTCTTACGTATAACAAGACAATAATTAATTAAAAGAATACCAAGTGAAGTTTCAAATATCATTCTACATTCAAACATAAAAAATACAAACGCACAATGCATCGATGTGTCATTCAAAATAGAAGATGAACATCAATATTTCCGTTCAAAAATAACTCATCCATTATACTAATCAACAAATTTTGAAAACAAAACTACAATCAACTATTACGCATACATGATACCAAAATAGAGCTGCCCAATAACATTTTAATGTTTGATATAGATAAATATTAAATAAGTTCTCCCAAAATGTCTAACAAACTTTTTAAACAAGATGTCATTAGCAAAATACGCATCATACAAGAAATAAATCTGCAAAAGTCATTGTCAAAATTATAGATTATAATAAGGTTACAACTAAACATTTATACAAAAAAATAGAATTAAATTTTGTGCATCAAATATGACACATAAACATATAAATTTCTTGCAGGTGCACAATTGTAAGGTTTTCTATATAGGATGAACAAACATCTAACTTTCACAAACTATTGACCATCAAAGATCGAAACTACTCAATCATTTTATTCACATTAATCCCAAAACATATAAAAGTACATATATAAAAAATAAAATTATATTAAAATCTATGACTTTTTAATTACACAAAAAATACAATGCATGAAAATTACTATTTACTTCAACAACAACAAACTACTTTAACAAATCGACGGATATCAAAAGCTTATAATACTCGAATTCTAAATATGTTATTTAACCCTACCAAGAAAAATCGATGGACAAAAAAATGAAGAGCAAGAGTCATGGATATCATATAAATTACGTTCGACATGCCTTCGTCCTCTGTTAATCAAATTACAATTCTCATTTTTAGGGACACAGATGATACATTTCAAAATATTAAAGAAACATGCTTGGATGGACATCACCCACTCTCTTAAGAGATATATCAATTCATATTACCAAATAGTAAAGATTTAAAACAATGAGTTTGTTAGATTTATGCTCTGATAATAGTAAAGGAGAATTGATAGGCGTCCGATAAGCTTATGCTCTGTACAATACAAGATCATATCAAAAATCTTGTGTGAAAGACTAAAGAAGTTTCTGCCGGAGTTGATTTCAGATACCCAAGGGGCGTTTGTTTCGGGTCGGTTGATATCGGACAACATACTCATAGCCCACGAAATGGTGCATGGACTGAGGACGAGTGACAGAGTAGCTAGAGAGTTTATGGCGATAAAAACAGATATTTCAAAGGCATATGATCGTGTCGAGTGGCCTTTCGTGGAAACACTCATGGAAAAGATGGATTTCGATAGAGTTTGGATACGCTGGATTATGGCATGTATCAACTTTGTGTCATATTCCGTCTTACTAAATGGTCGCTCACATGTTTATATCAGACCTGAGAGAGGTATTCGCCAAGGGGATCCCCTACCACCTTTCTTATTTATCATGGCAGCGGAGGCCTTAGTAAATTGTGTGAACAATGCTGAAGCAGAAGGAAAAATCCATGGCATCAATATTAGTGTCTCAGGTCCGTCAGTACACCACCTCTTATTTGCCGACGATTTTCTGCTCATGTGTAAGGCGTCGACCTCTGAAGCATATGCAATCATGGAGTGCTTGAAACTTTACGGGGACGCGTCGGGTCAATTGATCAACCAAAACAAATCGTCGATCATCTTTGGAGCTAAGGTTACTGATCACACGAAAGCTCTAGTGAAATCTGCCTTGCGGATCGACAAAGAAGGTGGGGAAGGCACATACCTTGGCCTTACGGAGTGCTTTAGTGGATCGAGAAAAAAAACTCCTAAGTTTTGTACAAGAGAAACTATCTGGTCGGGTGAATGGTTGGTTCGCTAAAGTCTTATCGCAGGGAGGAAAATAAGTCCTCATCAAAGCAGTGGGGCTTGCAATGCCGATTTATGCAATGTCTTGTTTCAAACTGCCCAAAGACGTATGCAAGAAAATTACTAGTGTTCTTACACAGTATTGGTGGAGCTCAGGTAACAACAGGAAGAAAATTCCGTGGATAGCGTGGAGTAGACTTTGCAAAGAAAAAGAAGCTGGTGGCTTGGGTTTCCATGACATTGAACTCTTCAATCAAGCACTACTTGGGAAACAAGCCTTCCGTATCTGGGACAGACCCAATTCTTTACTTGCCCAGATTCTGAAGCACATATATTTAAGTAGATGTTCATTCCTAGAGAGCGTTGCTGGCCCACGTCCTTCGTATGCGTGGCGTAGTATACTCCATGGTCGAGACATACTCACTAAAGGCCTGAGGAAAGTGATTGGTAATGGTTCGATGACTAATGTATGGATGGAACCTTGGATCCTTGACATAGTCCCAAGACGACCTAACTATGGCCCGGAAGCACTGGTAAACCTTACGTTGAAGGTTGCTGACCTTATTGAGCCTCACTCTGGATTGTGGAATGCTGCAATGGTAAGACAGACTTTCACAGAGATAGACGCTAACTTAATTCTAAGCATGCGACATAATGGTCAAGTGGAGGATACTTTGGCCTGGTGTTTCTCGAAAGATGGTAAGTACACATCCAAATCTGGATACAAACTTCTTAATACCATCAAAGACTTAGAGCTGCAGGGTCAACCGGGTCTCCCTCCCTTAGAGAAAGCTTTGTGGAAGAAACTGTGGAAAGCAAAGCCCCCCCCCCCAAACTTAAACATTTCATGTGGAAAACACTGGCGGGAGCTCTAGCAGTGAAGGAAAGATTAGCTTCGCGTGGCCTATCAACAGATACCACTTGCAGTCTCTGTGGCCAAGGTGTAGAGACGATATGCCACGTCCTTTTCAACTTCCCAAACGCTAAACCTGGGAGAACTCTGGGTTCCCTCTACCACGGTCTGGTTTTTCACAAACATCTGTGTTTCTCAACCTGCATTACCTTTTCAACTGTAGTACAAAACAGAACATCACAGAAAACCTCTGTTTGGCCTTTCCTTGGTTACTGTGGAAAATCTGGAAATCCAGGAACCTCTTCATCTTTGAGAGAACAAGACTAGAGCCTGCAGTGATCGGTTTAAGAGCTCTGGAGGAAGCAGAGATATGGCTCTACACTAATAAGGTGATAGCAAGAACTGAAACAGCTATATCGGATCAAGGCATAAGCAATACAGGTTGGTCTAAACCCTCTTCCTTAGCAGTGAAATGTAATGTTGGTGTTATATGGTCTGGCACGGACATGGTCTGTGGGTCGGCTTGGATTTTTCGAAATTGCCATGGGAAAGCCCTTCTTTATAGTCGCCGCTCCTTCTCTGGAGTATCCTCTCAGATGGAAGCTGAACTCCTCAGTCTTTTATGGGCAGTGGAATCAATGCACAACTTGAAACAAAACAGAGTCATCTTTGAATCCTCGATGGCTTTTGCTAGAGCTGCAATGATGAACCCAGTGATGTACCCACTTATGTCCCAGCTCACTTGCTTAATATCTACTCTCTTAACCCGGATTCCTATTTGGTCGCTGGACCATACGTTGGATCAGAACAACCGAGTGGCTGCTCTCATTGCGAGGAGTGTAACACAAGAACACATGTTCACCTCGTTTGTTGCCAAAGGAGGCCCGGCTTGGTTACGAAGCACTTTGGAGGTTGAAGCTCGCAATGCTTGACCAGTTACACAACTCCTTCTCTCTTTAAGTCAGGTGGGTCACTTACTTTCTGCTCTTTGAGCATGCGCCTTCTAGCTGTGTTAAGTCATCTTTAAGCACCTAATGGTGTTCATGGTTTTTCTTTTACGGTCTATCTGAAACTTGGTTTCTGTTGTACCCAACATTCCCTCATTGAGGATTTTTGAATTACAAGTGTTAAAAAAAAAAAAAAAAACAAACAAACAACAAATGGAAATTAAACACAAAAACACAATATATATTATAAAATTCAAAATCTAACTAATATACAATTAAGATAAATTTAATAACAACAAATTTGAATAAAAATGCGCGGAATAACCCCTTGTCTTATACTCCCTCCGTTTTCTAATACTTGTCGTTTTAGAAATTTGTTTATATTTCAAATTAGATGTCGTTTTCGGTTTTCAATGTAAAATTTATTAATTTTCTATGTTTTATGACCATTTATATTTTGATATCAATTTTATAATTGGTTGAATTGTGATTAGGTAGATAATTAATGATGTTTTTGTATAGAAAAAGTAAAGAAATAAATGTTTTCTTAATATGTGTGTCTAGATCTAAAACGTCAAATAATAAAAAACGGAGCGAGTATATAATAGGAGCTCATTCTCTCCTAGGAATGCGCCACATCATCATGAAAAATTGGCCCTTCAATTTCAGCTTTGCGAGTGTCATTTGTTGGGCCGTGACTTTTGTGCTGTTCTTTCTTCTACCCTACCCGCCCCCTTTCCTAGGCCGTTACAAATAACTTCCGATCTTCCCCAGCCTCTTCAATCCACCATCAACACCCATCTTAAAGTAAATACCCCAAACTTAAATCCCATTCAAGACTATACCCCTTCGAATCCAATCGTTTCGGATCTACCGTCTTCAAAACCTATAATATGAACCTCCCACCAGCACCAAACATCCACGCAGATTTCACAAAGCTTAAAGGCAAATAGATTCCTTTAAAAAAAAAACCGACATTCCCGACATCATCACTGTAAGCGTAGATCCGGTGGGATTTGGGCAATCAAGGAGGTGACAGAGAAAAAGTCGGCCGAGATTTCCTGTTCTGATATGGCCACAACCCCTTCAACAACAACTTCCTCCATTGTAACAGCACTGGACAACAATCAAGAGAGTTGGTATTGTTAAACTCATGGAAAGATACATCGGTAAATATTTTGTGGCATATGTTGTCTATTCTACTCCCCTTTCTTTTGTGAATATGAACGTTTAGTTTTGGTACAAAATTATGCAGGTTTTTCTGCCATGATTGCAACTTAAGCGAATTGTGAAGTGGTAATAGGTTCTTCTGATTCATTATATTTCAGTAGGACAGTTCTGTAATGTGGCGTAACAATGTGTAGCTTTTAGAATGTGACAGGATTGATGTTTGATTCCGGAGTCTCCATTTTTTCTTGAAGAAAAGGTTGGGCTATTTGAGTTTATAGAACAACGACTCAAAGAAAACATGCACATGGTTATGGTGATAACCGAGGAGCTGGACAGGATTAGTGCTTCTGAAACAAAAGATGCCTCACGAAATTTTTTTTGCAATACCGATCACGAAATAGACTTTCGTTTGATGTTGGTCTATGGTTGACTCAACATATAAAGGTATTGGTTGGAAGTAGATATATATATCTTCTTTATAAATGTTCAAGATGAGTTTTACAGATTGTTTGCTTTTGGGCTTATTGTCACTTATTTTATTGATCAGATGACCATAAGGAGTTCTTCGCCAACTATGTGACCGTGGTGGAACAGGTCAGAGACCACGAGACAACCAGGTCCCGAGGTTTTTGGTTTTGCAGGTTTAGACAGTGAAGAAGTGGTATATGAATTACACAATACCGATCAGAGCAATAAAAATATTTGGTCTAAAAACCCAAAATCTTTTTGATTAGATTGGATTATTATAAATTCCAGTCTGAGATTATATTTGGATGATTGATGAGTCGTTTGAACAATGATTTCTTTTGGCTTTGTCTTTTGCCAGTGAATCACACATCTGAATCAAAGAAGGACCTTCAAACCGCTTTAACTTATATCGATGGTAATGGAAAATGGCACCAAGTGAGCAAAGGAGCTCCTCAGCAACAAGCTTTCCATAGAAATGGCAGACCCATGTTCTCACTTTCTGATGACCGAGTGATGGCTGATAGAGTATGTCAAATCTCTTCTCTCAGTTGTTGATGACATCTTCAAGTCTCATGTCCCATCCATCAACTCCTCAGCTCATAAGGTTTTGTTTCTTGCTCTGCAATCAATCCCCCTGTCAAGATATTGCTTTTCCTTTTCAAATTTCAAATTCTGCAGCCATCACCCGTGATCAAGGACTATGCCGATCATACCTCCTTTGAAACTTTCGCGGACCTCATCGATCAATCTCTTGCGAGGTGTGCCATCCTCATATGAAGCTTTTTTTTTGTTTTAACATTCGAGTCATTTTTTAAGTATCAATGTCTTTGACACAGATCGACTGCAAGTGTCTTTATGGCGGTGAGTCTTACGGTATGAAGACAACATGGCTTCATTTAGATATTCGCAATACAACAAGGATTTTCCCCCACTTCATGTTGCTTCACAGCCGAAGAAAACGAGAGAGAGAAAGAGAGAGCGATGCTAGATGTTGGAAACAAATAGCAAGTGGGTTTGTGTATTTGGGGTTTCCTAAAAAAACTTTTTTTTGTTATGTGAGAGCTTTTTAAGTCTCTTGCTATATCTTCTTTTCAATATTTATAGTTTTTGCCTCAAACTAATATTTTGCGGGTTGCCTGGGGTTTTCCCCCTTATAGTATTGCTTCTGCTTATTTCCCTATGAATTGTCAAGTTCTTGATATCCCCTCCAAATTATGGAACATATGCTTAATTACACTTAAATTTTTTTTATGTGTATAATTAAACCTAAATAATTAGAATCACTAATATGCATTTAAAAGTTATAAAATATGTTTATTCTAACTAATTGTGTTTAACTTAAACCAAGAGAAAATTAAATCAAACCATAAACCAACATACCCAACCAAACATAATAAAGTAAACTTGACCTAGACCAATTAACTAAAACTAAACCGACCCATAGAAGTTTCCCAAAATCAATCGACGATGGCTGTAAAAAAGTAGGTCATCTTCTTCCTCTTCCCACAAATCGCCATATTCACAGAGAAGATCTTCCCGAGTTTCATGAAATTCTTCCTGAGTTGGCTTGTTTAACTGATCTAGCAGTAAAGTCCTTGAAACTTTGAAATGAATAAGTTATCATGTTCGCTATAGTAATAATGTTTTAAAGCAGAGGTTAAGAGTCAATTTACACGGAGAGAGACATAATTTTCTTCAAATCTTTATCATGTTTGGTTTTTGATATGATATGTCTGTGGGTGTCTTCTAACAGGGAGCGGTTGGTTTAGCAATATGGGTTCCCTCTGTGGCAAACCAAGGCAAATAGAGTGATTCATCTGAGGGTCGCAACACAGGAAGAGGATACTCTTCTCTTTCACCTTCCAACCGTAAAACCGAAGGCGTTTGGAGACATATATATGTTGGTACTGGATTTCCCTCTAGGAAATCCGGCCCATTAACAGATAAGATAAAGGCCCATATTCATGAGCCCGTTCCAGAATCAGAGACGAAAAGAAGAGTCGATGCCTTTGTGGGCCCAAACGAGAGACGCCCCGACAAGGCCCGGACGATGCCGAAGCCGGAGACAATCGAGCTCGAGCTCGGCAGAAGATGACGTGGAGATAGAGCAACTCGGTCTTCGCCAGTTCAACTGATCCACGCAAATCTTGGAGATCGTTACGACGGCGAGGCCGAAATATCGGAACAGAAAGATCAGAGTCGAGAATATTTAAAGAAGAAGTGGCGATCCATTCAAGATATTCCAACCCTAGTTAAGAACACTTCGACTAGATAGCTCGATTTCATACTTTGTACTCTCTTTTCGATTGTGTTTGTTCTATCTCGACGATCAATCTCAATAAAGTCTTTGATTCATAGGAAACTATACCATTTCTATATCCTAAAAGTCCAAATCCACGAATACAAATTCTTAGTGTGAATCCCGGATCTCACATTTGGCGCCGACTGTGGGGACTATCTATAGTTTTTCCTATCTTAAGAATCAGATCCTAGATCCGATAGATCGAGATGAATCCCGACCAAACTGGCTCTCCCAGCGCCACACCACCAGTTGACCTCCCTCAAACGGTCGACAACGTTCCTCAGAACACCACCGGGGTAAGAAACATGGGTCAGACCAACGGCGTGTTGACGAGCTCTGCCTCAGTCTCCACGACCTCGGCACCAGCCGGCTCCGTCGCTCAAACAATCGCGACAAGCCAGACTCCGACAAATGTTTTGTCAGGAACTATTGATCCAAGCAGAAACTGGGTGTGGATGAGAAACGATTCGATATCCGCCCCAGGAGGTGGATCTGGAATAACCAGACCTAATTCACCACTACCTTCTGCTCCACAGAGACAAGGGCCAAATGATCTTGCCGAGATCCGTTCGATGCTAAGCCTGTTGGTAGATCGAACGAGAAATAACGAGGCAAGCGCAAGGGCCCAAGAGATCGCGAACCGTTCTCTGGCCGCGCAGCTCGACGAACAAGAGAGGCGCCTTAACGCCCGTCTTGAAGAGCTCGCCAGTCAAAGCCAAAGGGGTAGACCAACGCGAACTCCCATAAGTCCTCCACCGTGTACCCGCTTGGACTTCTCCCAGGTAGTAACTCCTCCGGGAACATCGGGAAATTTCGGTAATACGTCAAATAGCGGCTTCCGCCCTACAATGACCCCTATCGCGATACCGACCCCATCAGTTCGAGTTCAATGGTCACAGATCCAACCGGATCAAGAAACCGACCATTACCCGGGCCACCACCTTTCCCGAATAACTCTAATATCCGACCGAGGCAACTAGGAGGCTCTGCCTTCGCCTCGAGCTTGGGACTCCTTAACGGATCAAACACGGTTCAGTTCCGAACGCCCCAGATCGACCAGACAAGGTCGGTCCCACCGATCGATCTCCTCGACCCCATTTTTCCGGAACAAACGTCAGGTCAGGCACAAGCCCAGTTCACACCCGCAGAGGGCGATGAACACGATATGCTTAGACAATACATCGAGCAGGCTAAGGCCCAGTTCAACAGTCTGAGCTCGAAAGTTCACATGGCAACGAGCGCGGCTCCTGACATCGATCGAGTGATCGAAGAAACGCAACAAACACCGTTCACAGATCGGATCGCGTTTGCAAGGATCCGAGAAATCAAGAAAACTAAGTTTCCAGAATTCTCTGGGAAATCAGACCCGAAAGCCCACATCAGGGCATTCCGACTAGCGATGGCAAGGGTGTACCTTACCGATGAGGAGAGAGAGCCGGCCTTCTGCAGGCTCTTCGCGGAAAACCTATCGGGCTCCGCCCTAGAATGGTTTGCCGGACTGGAAGAAGGGTCCATTGACAACTTCACCCAGTTCATGACGGCTTTCCTCAAACAATACTCCGTCTTCATCGAGGAAAAGACTACTGAGGCAGCCCTATTTGGCGTCTCTCAAAAACCTGACGAAATACTTCGCTCGTACATCGACCGATTTAAGGAAATAAAATCCAAAATCGCGAACCCACGAGACGAGGTAGCTATAGAAGCATTAAGACGAGGACTATGGTACTCAACCAGATTCCGCGAGGAAATAATAGTCCGCGAACCTCAAACGCTCGATGACGCCCTCCATCGCGCATCGGCCTTTGCTCGACTCGAGGACGAAACCACGACCCTCAGAGAAAAGCACCGAAAAGAAAAGAACCCGTCGGGCTCGCAGAATTCGAACTCGAAAAAGGATTCCCGTAAATCAGGGAACGTCAATGCGGTCGAGAGCCCGAAGAGCTCGAAGAAATTCGAGTTCGACAAGGAAAAATTCTGTGATTTCCACAATAAAAGAGGACACTCGACCGAAGATTGCTATACTCGAGCTAAAGCCGAGGCTCAAAAGCGAGAGTCCGAAAGCAAACAAGACTCCGAAGTTGAGGAGGAAACTCTGCCCGACAAAAAGGAAAACAAACAGACCAAGGAGTCGAACTCCAAAAAGCCATCTCAGAACAAACGGGAACGGTCAAAAGAGCCGGAATCCCCCGAAACACTCCCTCAAGGGTCGCAAAAGCGAGTCGAGTTCATCCTCGGCGAGCTCAACCTGAGCGGCACTCCGTGAGGTTCGGCACTATCCCTGCCTCCGGCTCCTGCTAAAAGTTTACGCTCGAGAATCAATCTCCCTCGTCTCTGCGAAGGGGGGGGGGTGTACGGGCTATACCCCCTAAACGAATCGACTTAATCTTCGGTGGCTCCAAGCTTTGCCGCGACTCGGTCAATTCGATCAAAGCTCTTCAAAGAAGAGTCGAGACCGACAGAGGGGGGAAAACCCCAATGTTGGGTCCAGACCACAAAATCATTTTCTACGAAAGCGAGACAAGTAATCTCGACAAACCACATGACGACGCCCTCCTCGTTTGTCTAGTAGTGGGAGATGTCGAACTCTCAAGGATAATGATTGACACGGGAAGTTCGGTAGATGTCCTCTTTTACGACGCGTTCAAAAAGATGGACTTCAACGACTCCGAGATCGTGGAAGAAAAGACACCACTAGTAGGTTTCGCTGGCGAAACGACGTACTCGATGGGCTCTGTCTTCGCCCCAGTAACCGCTGGAGGAGTTCGAAGAATGACGGAGTTCATCATAGTAGATCGGCCAGCTCCCTATAACGCGATCCCATGTCGACCATGGATATACGACATGAAAGCGGTACCATCGACCTACCACCAATGCTTAAAATTCCCAACTCCCAAAGGGATCAAAACCATTTACGGAAGTCAAAAGATTTCCCGTCATTGCTACATGAACGGATACAAGCAGATCGAGAAATCCCCTGCGTAGCAATTACAGAAAGAGGAGGAGCTCGCCACTATGTAGACCAAAAGGTCGAACGACCCAAGTCAAATAGGACCCCCAAAGGACCTCACGGCTCAGGTCTGCATAGACGATGCTCATCCCGAAAGACTCGTTGGCATCGGAATCGACCTATCAGAGCCAGTTAAAAATGAACTGGTCTCTTTTCTCAAACAGAACATCGACTCCTTCGCCTGGTCTTCAGCAGACATGAAAGGGATCAATATCGACGTAACCAGCCACGAGCTGAATGTTGACCCAACCTACAAATCGGTAAGACAAAAGCGTCGAAAACTAGGCCCTGAGCGGGCCAAAGCCGTCAATGATGAGGTCGATCGGTTATTAAAAATCGGATCGATCAGAGAGGTTAAGTACCCCGACTGGCTTGCCAATCCCGTAGTGGTTAAGAAAAAGAACGGAAAATGGAGGGTCTGTGTAGATTTCACGGATCTCAACAAAGCATGTCCAAAGGACAGCTTCCCACTCCCGCACATCGACCGACTGGTCGAGGCAACCGCCGGACATCAGCTACTATCTTTTATGGACGCGTTCTCAGGGTACAATCAAATATTGATGAACCCTGAGGACCAAGAAAATACTTCGTTCATAACTGATCGAGGCACGTACTGCTACAAAGTCATGCCCTTCGGACTAAAAAACGCAGGAGCAACTTACCAACGCCTCGTCAACAAGATGTTTTCAGGACTCCTAGGCAAAACCATGGAAGTCTACATCGACGATATGCTGGTAAAATCTTCCAGGTATGAGGATCACATCCCCCAACTAAAAGAATGTTTTACCATTCTCAATAAATACGAGATGAAACTCAACCCAGCAAAGTGTACCTTCGGGGTTCCCTCAGGAGAATTCCTTGGTTACTTAGTGACCGAAAGAGGGATCGAAGCGAACCCCAAACAGATCGCAACGTTCATAGAGATGAAATCTCCCAGAACAACGCGAGAAGTCCAGCGCCTGACCGGCAAAATAGCTGCTCTGAATCGCTTTATCTCAAGGTCGACTGATAAATGTCTTGTTGGGATAGTGTCCTGAAATCACACGTGTACTAACTCCTGATGATAGTTGTGTGTCGAGATCAGACATTCGTATAGTACTGGGCGGTTGCAATGTTTTGCTAGAAGCCTCTTGCAATCTGTAAGTTATGGACTTTCTACCAGTACTATATGATCCTATAGGGTCACACACCTAAGCAAACTGGAAGCTACGACATGGGAATGATCATTATGGTAATGATCATATTAATGTGTATTGGATACACATTATAATCGATAAAATGGTGTTGTGTCGATCGACACAGCTTGTGTGTCGGTCGACACAGTTCGGGTTTTTCGAAACGCTTTTCGAATTAAGACTTGATTAAGTCTGGCCCGGTTAATTGTGTTTTAGGTCGAATATAACAAGTAAGTTTCGACCTAAACACTCAGCCGTCCACTTTTCTTGATAGAAACAGTAGAAACACCAGAGAGAATCGATTCCCCTTGATCCGGCACTAGCATCCCGTTTCCAGCGAGCGTGCGTGTGTATCTGGTAGAGGCAAGGCGTTTGCGTTGCTCAACTGATCTCGTTCAACATCTCAATTCCGCTGCCAGAAAGGTAAGAACGAGGTTGGTTTTCATTCAATATATCAAACCCTAGATCCAGTGGGATCCAACAACAGTGGTATCAGAGCATGTTAGGGTTTAGCTATTGAATCTGGTGAAATTAATTCGAAACTTGATGTTATTGGATTGAATTTTTCCTGTTAAAATCGTTTTATTGAATGTTAATCTCGGATTTCTTTCATGTTATAAAAACAATGATATTGTTGAAATCGCACTGTGTCGATCGACACAAAGCGTGTGTCGGTCGACACGCCGCGAATCAAAACGTAAAATTTTAGGGTTTGTCGCAAAGTGTCGATCGACACGAAGCGTGTGTCGGTCGACACAAGGCGAAAATCCGCAAATAATTTTAGGGTTTCGATCTGAGATCGAGTACCCATATTCCTGCTGTGTCGGTCGATACACTGTGTGTATCGGTCGACACAGGCAAAACGATTAGATAGACCGGTTCAATTGGATTGAACTGGTTATATCGCTAGGTTAATTTTAATTAACCAAATTGGTTCTGGTTTGCTTATGTCGATCGACACACAGTGTGTGACGATCGACATGGACTATTGAACCGAACCGGTTCAATTGGATTGAATCGGTTATGTAAATTCGATCTGGTTTGACCGGTTATCGAAGAACAGTTTAATTCTAGTTGCATCGACCGATGCCAATGGTCGGCATCGATCGACACGACATTCGCAGATATGCTGGTTGGACCACATATTTGCATATACCAGAACAATTTAATCCTAAAAGTTGTAGATGAATCTAAACTAAATAAAACTGAATGTTTTAAATAAAATAATAAATTCTTGAATGTATATTGGATATGCATCAAGATAAAACGGTTCTTTTCCTCAACTAAATATCAAGTGATCTTGATGTCTTGCCCGATCTTGTCTGCTGTCAAGACTCGTGTTGTTTGTTGGATATTCTTGGAGTCCTTGATATCCACTGAAACATGAGTAAGGCAGGTGGTCATTGACAGACTTGCAGTGCAACTGTCAGTGATCGCTAGACAGAAAAGGATTGGTTTTACTTGACTGGGCTAACGGAAGTTCTGGGCCCAGAGACATCAGAGTGGATTGGACATAGTTTGTCTTATCCACGACCAAGAGTTGTACTGAGTACAATTAGCAATGATTTGCTTACCTAGATAACTAAAGTTTGAGCAACGGCGAGTCGCCCACTCGAATTTTAGTAATCTGAGGATCTTGGCTCATTGTATTCATCTGAGGAAACATGGTTTTGAATAAAATGCGAGTTTTCTTATTAGATAAGAACTCTCATTTCTTGAGCATTATAACTAAAATCTACCTCTTTTGAATTACAGCTATGTCTGTCTCAAATCACATCAACACTTTCTCACTGAGATCCGTCCTTGAGAAGGACAAGTTAAATGGATCTAATTTCTTGGAATGGTATCGGAACCTGAGAATAGTTCTCAGGCAGGAGAACAAGGAATATGTCCTTGAAAGAGTTCTCACCGAGAGGCCACGTTCCAATGCCCCGCAGACAGAAAAGAATGCTTGGGATAAGCATTCAGCTGATGTCAAAGATGTTAATTGTCTAATGCTGGTGACTATGAACTCTGAGCTGCAGAAGCAATATGAGAACGTGATGTCACCCATTGAGATGATTAACAGCCTGAAAGCTTTGTTTCAGGAGCAAGCTCGCACAGAGAGATACCAGACGGTTAAATCTCTCAAGGATTGCAAGCTGGCTAAGGACAGTCCAGTAAGTCCTCATGTCCTTAAAATGATGGGTTACATTGATAACCTGGGGAAACTGGACTGTGCCATTAGCCAGGAGCTGGCCACTGACATGATTCTGCAGTCTTTGCCGTCGTGTTTTGATCAGTTCATCATGAACTACAACATGCAAAACATGACTAAGACATTGACTGAGTTGCACGGTATGCTGAAGACAGCAGAACCGAATCTCAAGAAGGCTACTCCCAGTGTCCTGATGGTACAAGGGAGTAAAAGGTTTAAGAAACCAAAGAAGGGTAAGGGTAAGGCCCAGGTTGTCCAGGTTGAAAGTCAGGACAAGCCCAAGCCGAAGCCCAAATCCGGGCCTTCTCCTGAGGATAAGTGCAACTACTGCAAGCAGTTGGGGCATTGGAAGAAAGAATGCAAGAAGTTCATGGAAGATTACAAGAAGCTGAAGAAGACGTATGATGCGTCTGACTCAGGTATTTATGTTATCGAACTAAATGTTATGTCTTCTAGTCCTACTTCGTGGGTATTGGATACCGGCTGCGGTGCTCATATTTGTACAAATGTGCAGGCACTAAGAAACAGTAGGACGCTGAAGAAAGGACAAGTGGAGCTACGGGTCGGGAATGGAGCTAAGGTTGCTGCACTGGCCGTAGGCACCTACGAGTTGTCCTTACCATCGGGCATGGTTTTAAATTTAAATAATTGCTACTTTGTACCTGCGATTAGCAGAAACATAATTTCAGTTTCCGTTTTGGATTTGGAAGGTTTTGATTTTGCTGTTAAGAATAAAGTTTGTTCTTTTAATCGTGATGGTACATTTTATGGTAGCGCCCCATTAGATAATGGGTTATATGTATTAGACCAAGAAATGCCTAACTTTAACATAAATACAAAGCGGTTTAAGTCCAATGACGAAAACCCGACTTTCTTATGGCATTGTCGTTTGGGCCATATCAATGAGAAACGCATCCAAAGGCTCCATCGAAATGGGCTTTTGGGCTCTTTGATTTTGAATCATGTGAGAAATGCGAATCTTGCTTGGTGGGCAAAATGGCTAGAGCCCCTTTCAACAAACCAAATGAAAGGGCCAGTGACTTATTGGGCCTTATTCATACTGATGTATGTGGGCCGATGAGTACTGTTGCCAGAGGAAATTACAAGTACTTCATTACCTTTACTGATGACTTCAGTAGGTATGGCTATGTCTATTTAATGAGACACAAGTCAGAATCCTTTGATAGATTCAAGGAATTCAAGAATGAAGTACAGAATCAACTTGGCAAAAGTATCAAAGTTCTGCGATCGGATCGCGGAGGAGAATACTTGAGTCAAGAATTCAGCGACTATCTGAGCGAGTGTGGAATTATTTCACAACTCACTCCTCCTGGAACACCCCAATGGAATGGAGTGTCAGAGAGGAGGAATCAAACCTTATTGGATATGGTTCGGTCTATGATGAGTCATTCTAATCTTCCATTATCCTTTTGGGGATACGCTCTAGAAACGTCTGCGTTTACACTGAATAGGGTACCATCTAAATCAGTGGAAAAGACACCACATGAACTGTGGACTGGGAATGTTCCTAGTCTGTCTTTCCTGAGGATTTGGGGTTGTGAAGCTTATGTCAAACGTTTAATCTCTGACAAGCTTGCACCCAAATCAGATAAATGCTACTTCGTTGGTTATCCTAGGGAAACCAAGGCATACTACTTTTACAACCAATCCGAGAACAAAGTATTTGTTGCTCGGGACTGTTCTTTTCTTGAGAGGGATTTTCTCTCTAAGAAAAACAGTGGGAGTAAAGTACATCTTGAAGAAATTCGAGATGCACAGAATACTGCTCAACCTGCTGAGGAAGAGCAGCAGTTGGATCCACAAAGTTCTGTGGAACCGGCGCCTGTGGAGCCTGAAGTTCGCAGATCCGGAAGGATCCGTCACGAACCCGAGAGATACTATGGATTTCTCGTGACCGATTCAAATGATCTGATGATCATTGATAGTGACGAACCAGCGACCTTCGCGGAAGCAATGATGGGCCCGGACTCCGAAAAGTGGCTTGGAGCCTCTAAGTCCGAAATGGGATCCATGTCAGAAAACCAAGTATGGTCCTTGGTCGATTTACCTAATGGTGTAAAAGCCATTGAGTGTAAATGGATCTTCAAGAAGAAGATTGACGTGGATGGCAATGTACAGATTTACAAAGCGAGGTTGGTGGCTAAAGGTTTCAAGCAAATTCATGGTATTGACTATGATGAAACCTATTCCCCAGTCGCTATGCTTAAATCCATTCAGATTCTTATAGCGATTGCCGCTCATTATGATTATGAGATTTGGCAAATGGATGTCAAAACCGCATTCCTGAATGGTATTCTGGAAGAGGATGTGTATATGACACAGCCTGAAGGTTTTGTCGATCCTAAGAACGCTGGGAAGGTATGCAAGCTTCATAAATCCATTTATGGATTGAAGCAACCATCTCGGAGTTGGAATCTTCTTTTTGATGAATCAGTTAAACAATTTGGTTTCATCTAGAACGAAGAGGAACCATGTGTTTACAAGAAGACTAGTGGGAGCAAAATTGCGTTTCTTGTACTGTATGTCGATGACATACTCCTCCTCGGTAATGACGTTCCGTTGCTTCAGTCTGTCAAGACTTGGCTCGGAAGTTGTTTTTCCATGAAAGACATGGGAGAAGCCGCATACATTCTTGGAATCAGAATCTACAGAGATAGATTGAATAGGCTGATTGGATTGTGCCAGGACACTTATATTGATAAGGTGTTGCACAGATTCAGGATGCAAGATTCCAAGAAGGGCTTTATACCGATGTCTCATGGTATGAGTCTCAGCAAGAAGTAGTTTCCGGCGACACCTACTGAGCGAGAACGCATGAATAGGATTCCTTATGCTTCTGCAATAGGATCTATTATGTATGCCATGCTCTGCACTCGTCCAGATGTAGCTTACGCGTTAAGCATGACGAGTAGATACCAATCTGATCCAGGTGAAGTTCACTGGACAGCTGTCAAGAATATTCTCAAGTATTTGAGACATACTAAGGATAAATTCCTTGTGTATGGAGGAAGTGAAGAACTTGTGGTGAATGGATTCACCGATGCGAGCTTTCAGACAGACAAAGACGATTTCCGATCAAAATCTGGATATGTCTTCTGTCTAAATGGCGGTGCAGTGAGCTGGAAGAGCTCTAAGCAGAATACCGTAGCTGATTCCACAACGAAAGCTGAATATGTTGCTGCTTCAGAAGCGGCAAAGGAAGCTGTTTGGATCAAGAAGTTCATGACTGAACTTGGTGTGGTTCCTAGTATCTTGGAGCCAGTGGCTTTGTTTTGTGATAACAACGGAGCCATTGCTCAGGCGAAAGAACCCATGTCACACCAGAAGTCCAAACACGTGGAGAGGAGATATCACCTGATTCGTGATATCGTCAATAGAGGTGATGTGAAGATCAGCCGAGTTCCGACAGACGAGAATGTCGCTGATCCTCTGACTAAGTCACTCCCAAGGCTTAAGCATGAGAGTCATACGACTGCTGTAGGAATTAGAGATCTAAAGATGTAATCTTGATTCTAGTGGGAGTTTTAGTTTTATTTTAGTTATAATAAGACGCTCTTGTAAACATTCTTTTGGAAATGTTTAATGAAATTTGATTTCAGCATTATTTATTGTGATCTAAATAATGGTCCCAAAATAAGTTTATGACATATTATAGGTCATCAAGTTGAGGACTTGATCATGAAACCCTATAAGTTAATAAATTATTTTGTCCCTAGTCGAGGTTGTAGAATTGGGACACTGACAACCGTTAGAGACTAGATTGTGAGGTGACTGTTGGCTAAGTTTCATGGAGCCAATGATATGATTATCGCAGTCAGTCACATAGGTATATGTTAGTGAACATATGATCGAACATGACCCGCTAATGAGAAGTCTACAAGATAGTTATATCTGTGTCATAAGAGGTTCTCATTACGACTATAGAGTATAGTCCTTATACCTGAGTTCATCATGCTTTCTTGCATATGAATTGGTACATTTTGACTTTGTCAAACGTCGACCCGTAACTGGCGACTATAACTACACTGTTCAAGTATATCATGAAGTGTGCGTTGAAACAGGGATGGAACAAGATGGGATTTGTTCCTCCTGTATAACGGGAGATAAATATCTCAGGGCCTATCGAAGATTTAATACTGAGAAAATGTGTGGCCGCACTCAAATGAACTGTAGTTCAGTTGTTTGTAATGTTCAGTATGAGATCAGGAGTTCGATAAACACGATGTTGGCTAAATAAGGATGACACCAATCTTGCCTTATGCCAAATCGAGATATAGAGACAAAAGGATTATAGGAATTGATGATTCCAGTACAAGTGGGAGATTTTTGGGATAGTGTCCTGAAATCACACGTGTACTAACTCCTGATGATAGCTGTGTGTCGAGATCAGACATTGTATAGTACTGGGCGGTTGCAATGTTTTGCTAGAAGCCTCTTGCAATTTGTAAGTTATGGACTTACTACCAGTACTATATGATCCTATAGGGTCACACACCTAAGCAAACTGGAAGCTACGACATGGGAATGATCATTATGGTAATGATCATATTAATGTGTATTGGATACACATTATAATCGATAAAATGGTGTTTTGTCGATCGACACAGCTTGTGTGTCGGTCGACACAGTTCGGGTTTTTCGAAAGGCTTTTCGAATTAAGACTTGATTAAGTCTGGCCCGGTTAATTGTGTTTTAGGTCGAATATAACAAGTAAGTTTCGACCTAAACACTCAGCCGTCCACTTTTCTTGATAGAAACAGTAGAAACACCAGAGAGAATCGATTCCCCTTGATCCGGCACTAGCATCCCGTTTTCAGCGAGCGTGCATGTGTATCTGGTAGAGGCAAGGCGTTTGCGTTGCTCAACTGATCTCGTTCACCATCTCAATTCCGCTGCCAGAAAGGTAAGAACGAGGTTGGTTTTCATTCAATATATCAAACCCTAGATCCAGTGGGATCCAACAACATGTCTACCCTTCTATCACTTGCTCAAAGCAAACAAAAAGTTCCTCTGGGACGAAAAGTGCGAAGAAGCTTTCACTCAGCTCAAAGCTTACTTAAGCGAACCACCCATACTGGCGAAACTAGTAGAAGGAGAACCCCTTTACCTCTACCTAGCTGTCTCGACGGCAGCAGTAAGTGGAGTCCTGGTTCGCGAGGAACAAAACGAGCAACGGCCGGTGTATTACATCAGTAAGACCTTTATCGATGCTGAAACCAGATACCCCGCCATGGAAAAACTCGCCTTAGCGCTAGTGACATCGGCTCGGAAACTCCGACCGTACTTTCAATCGCACTCGATCATAGTGATGACCTCTCAGCCGTTGAGAACTGTTGGGATAGTGTCCTGAAATCACACTTGTACTCACTCCTGATGATAGTAGTGTGTCGAGATCAGACATTCGTATAATACTGGGCGGTTGCAATGTTTTGCTAGAAGCCTCTTGCAATCTGTAAGTTATAGACTTACTGCCAGTATTATATGATCCTATAGGGGTCACACACCTAAGCAAACTGGAAGCTACGACATGGGAATGCTCATTATGGCAATGATCATGTTAATGTGTATTGGATGCACATTATAATCGATATAATGGTGTTGTGTTGATCGACACAGCTTGTGTGTCGGTCGACACAGTTCGGGTTTTCGGAAAGGCTTTCCGAATTAAGACTTAATTAAGTCTGGCCCGTTAAACAATTTTAGGTCGAATAAAACTTGAGAGTTTCGACCTAAATAGTGAGCCGTCGACTTTTCTTGACAGAAAGAGTAGAAACACCAGAGAGATTCGATTCCCATTGATCCGGCACTAGCATCCCGTTTCCAGCTTGTGTGCGTGTGTATCTGGTAGAGGCAAGGCACCTGCGTTGCTCCACTGATCTCGTTTACCATTCTCATTCCGCTGCCAGTTCAAAGGTAAGAACGAGGTTGGTTGATTTAAATATATCAAACCCTATATCCTAGGAGATCCAACAGTGGTATCAGAGCGTGTTAGGGTTTAGACTATTGAATCTGATGCAATTAATTCGAAACTTGTTGTTGTTGAATTGAAAATTGCCTGCTAAAATCGTTTTTCTTATGATTAATCTCGGATTGTATGCATGTTGAAAATCGATGAACTGTTGAAATCGCACTGTGTCAATCGACACAAAGCGTGTGTCGGTCGACACGCCGCGAAATAACACGTAAAATTTTAGGGTTTGTCGCAGAGTGTCGATCGACACAAAGCGTGTGTTGGTCGACACAGAGCGAAAACTCGCGTAAAATTTTAGGGTTTGTCGCAAAGTGTCGATCGATACAAAGCGTGCGTCGGTCGACACAAAGCGAAAATCCGTAAGTAATTTTAGGGTTTCGATCTGAGATCGAGTACCCGTATTCCTGCTGTGTCGATCGATACACTGGGTGTGTCGGTCGACACAGGCAATGCGATCAGATAGATCGGTTCGATTAGATTGAACCGGTTATCTCGCTTGGTTAATTTTAATTAACCAATTGGTTCTTGTTTGGTAATGTCGATCGACACACAGTGTGTAACGATCGACATGGACCATTAAAACGAACCGGTTCAATTGGATTGAATCGGTTATGCAAATTCGATCCGGTTTGACCGGTTATCGAAGACCGGTTTAAGTTGGGTTGCGTCGACCGATGCCAATGGTTGGCGTCGATCGACACGACATTCGCAGATATACTGGTTGGACCACAAATTTGCATATACCAGAACAGTTTAATCCTAAAAGTTCTAGATGAACCTAAACTTAATAAAAACTGAAAGTTTTAATTAAATTAATAACTTCTTGAATGTATATTGGATATACATCAAGATTAAAATAATTCTTTCCTCAACTAAATATCAAGTGATCTTGATGTCTTGCTCGATCTTGTCTACTGTCAAGACTCGTGTCGTTTGTTGGTTAGTCTTGGAGTCTATGGTATCCACTGCAACATGAGTAAGGCAGGTGGTCAATGACAGACTTGCTGTGCAACTGTCAGTGATCACAAGACAGAAGAGATTGGTTTTACTTGGCTGGGCTATCAGGAGTTCTGGGCCCAGAGACATCAGAGTGGATTAGGCATAGTTTGTCTTATCCACGACCAAGAGTTGTACTGGGTACAATTAGCAATGATTTGCTTACCTAGATAACTAAAGTTTGAGTAACGGCGAGTCGCCCACTCGAATTTTAGTGATCTGAGGATCTTGGCTCATTGTATTCATCTGAGGAAACATAGTTTTGAATACAATGCGAGTTTTTCTTATTAGATAAGAATTCTCCTTTCTTGAGCATTATAACTAAAATCTCTACCTCTCTTAATTACAGCTATGTCTGTTTCAACTCACATCAACACTTTCTCACTAAGATCCGTCCTTGAGAAGGACAAGTTAAATGGATCTAATTTCTTGGAATGGTATCGGAACCTGAGAATAGTTTTCAGGCAGGAGAACAAGGAATATGTCCTTGAAAGAGTTCTCCCCGAGAGTCCACGTTCCAATGCCCCGCAGACAGAAAAGAATGCTTGGGATAAGCATTCAGCTGATGTCAAAGATGTTAATTGTCTAATGCTGGTGACTATGAACTCTGAGCTGCATAAGCAATATGAGAACGTGATGTCACCCATTGAGATGATTAACAGCCTGAAAGCTTTGTTTCAGGAGCAAGCTCGCACAGAGAGATACCAGACGGTTAAGTCTCTCATGGATTGCAAGCTGGCTAAGGACAGTGCAGTAAGTCCTCATGTCCTTAAAATGATGGGTTACATTGATAACCTGGGGAAACTGGACTGTGCCATTAGCCAGGAGCTAGCAACTGACATGATTCTGCAGTCTTTGCCGTCGTATTTTGATCAGTTCATCATGAACTACAACATGCAAAACATGACTAAGACATTGACTGAGTTGCACGGTATGCTGAAGACAGCAGAGCCGAATCTCAAGAAGGCAACTCCCAGTGTACTGATGGTACAAGGAGGTAAAAGGTTTAAGAAACCTAAGAAGGGTAAGGGAAAGGCCCATGTTGTCCAGACTGAGAGTCAGGACAAGCCCAAGCCAAAGCCCAAATCCGGGCCTTCTGCTGAGGATAAATGCAACTACTGCAAGCAGTTAGGGCATTGGAAAAGAGACTGCAAGAAGTTCATGGAAGATTACAAGAAGCTGAAGAAGACGTATGATGCGTCTGACTCAGGTATTTATGTTATCGAACTTAATGTTATGTCTTCTAGTCCTACTTCGTGGGTATTGGATACCGGTTGTGGTGCTCATATTTGTACTGATGTGCAGGCACTAAGAAATAGTAGGACGCTGAAGAAAGGACAAGTGGAGCTACGGGTCGGGAATGGAGCTAAGGTTGCTGCACTGGCCGTAGGCACCTATGAGTTGTCTTTACCTTCGGGCATGGTTTTAGCTTTGAATAATTGCTACTTTGTACCTGCGATTAGCAGAAACATAATTTCAGTTTCCATTTTGGATTTGGAAGGTTTTGATTTTGCTGTTAAGAATAAAGTTTGTTCTTTTAATCGTGATGGTACATTTTATGGTAGCGCCCCATTAGATAATGGGTTATATGTTTTAAACCAAGAAATGCCTGTCTTTAACATAAATACAAAGCGGTTTAAGTCCAATGACGAAAACCCGACTTTCTTATGGCATTGTCGTTTGAGCCATATCAATGAGAAACGCATCCAAAGACTCCATCGTAATGGGCTTCTGGGCTCATTTGATTTTGAATCATGTGAGAAGTGCGAATCTTGTTTGATAGGCAAGATGGCTAGAGCCCCTTTCAACAAACCAAATGAAAGGGCCAGTGACTTATTGGGCCTTATTCATACTGATGTATGTGGGCCGATGAGTACTGTTGCCAGAGGAAATTACAAGTACTTCATTACCTTCACTGATGATTTCAGTAGGTATGGCTATGTCTATTTGATGAGACACAAGTCAGAATCCTTTGATAGATTCAAGGAATTCAAGAATGAAGTACAGAACCAACTTGGCAAAAGTGTCAAAGTTCTGCGATCGGATCGCGGAGGAGAATACTTGAGTCAAGAGTTCAGCGACTATCTGAGCGAGTGTGGAATTATTTCACAACTCACTCCTCCTGGAACACCCCAATGGAATGGAGTGTCAGAGAGGAGGAATCGAACCTTATTGGATATGGTTCGGTCTATGATGAGTCATTCAAATCTTCCATTATCCTTTTGGGGATACGCTCTAGAAACGTCTGCGTTTACACTAAATAGGGTGCCATCTAAATCAGTGGAAAAGACACCACATGAATTGTGGACTGGGAACACTCCTAGTCTGTCTTTCCTGAGGATTTGGGGTTGTGAGGCTTATGTCAAACGTTTAATCTCTGACAAGCTCGCACCCAAATCAGATAAATGTTACTTCGTTGGTTATCCTAGGGAAACCAAGGCATACTACTTTTACAACCAATCTGAGAACAAAGTATTTGTTGCTCGGGACTGTTCTTTTCTTGAGAGGGAGTTTCTCTCTAAGAAAAACAGTGGGAGTAAAGTACATCTTGAAGAAATTCGAGATGCACAGGATACTGCTCAACCTGCTGAGGAAGAGCAGCAGTTGGTGTTGGAATTGTGTCCAGTAATCTCGGTACTGTCTCTAGAAAGTAAGAGTATGTCAATGATCAGACTTAAGTCATATAATACTGGGGGTCATGATGGCTTGCTAGAGTCCGCTCATGATCTATAAGTCTTGGACTTATTGCCTTTATTATATGATCCCATATGGGTCACACGCCTAAGCTAACAGGAAAATGTGTAGGAACGGCTTAGCAGAAGTACGGTAAAAGTGCCAGGCATTTGTCGTACTTAGAGAGAGATTAATGGGTCTGATTAAATCCAAGGGATTTAATCAGATTGGTATTTGGGCCCAAAAGCCCAAAAGGGAAAGAGAAGGGTTTTATAAACTAAAACCCAAATCTCTTTCTCTCCTAACCCTAATACCCAGCCGCGAATCTCCTCTCTCTCTGCGCCTCCCACAGTGTGGTCTAGCAGCCTCTCTTCCTGCTTGGTGTGCGTGTGTGAACCTCTGGAGGAGTTATCACTTGGTGGCTCTCTGATCTCTGACCATACCTTCTCTTTCCGCTGCATAAACAGGTATAAGGTGAGATCAATAAAGTTTCTATTCAAGAGAACCTAGATCTGCATGTTTAGGAACTGTTGAATCTGAGAATTGAATCTGGATTAACAACTAAACTTCCTTCAGTGGTATCAGAGCTATTGGTTCAGGTTTTTCTTGCTTAGATTCATGTTTAGGATTGTTTTTCTTGTTTAAGAAGTGTTTTGAATCAACTACTGATAAGAGAAATCACTTAAGCAACAAGGAATTGAAACCTAAACATATTTGAAATCGCAAAAACCAAGCTATATGACTTGGATTGCGTCGGCCGAGTGATGATCCGATCGACCAAGCCGATCGCAAGTATCGATCAAGGATCGATGGCGTGGATCGCGTTGGCTGGTCGGATCAATCGACCGTGAGGCATGGATCGTGCGAAAGCATGGATCGCGTCGGATCGATGGGCCGATGATCGCATGGATCGTGCGATAGCCGATCGCATGGATCGCGTCTCGTCCCGCTAGCATCGTCCCGCGATCGTCCCATCCCGTCTCGACCAGCCACTCCGTCCCGATCGCATCTCGGCCAGGACTGTCCCGCGTGACCGAGGCCGAGCAACGACCCGAACGTCGATCGTCCCACGCCGTCCGTACGATCGCGTGATGCTTGCATCACGTGATGTTTTCGGCTGCGACGGTCCCGACCGGTTAGGGTTTAGCGTGTGATGTTTCGGATCGGTTTAAGGCTCGGTTTAAAATTTTAATTAAAAACTAAACGTCACGGTTTAATAAACAGATTTAATAATTTTATTAAGTTCTGGTTAAACCGGGATAAGAAATCCAAAGTCGAAAAATTGGATTTTGTGCCTAAACCAGGATTTTCTAATTTGATTTGGTTGGACCAAATAAATTGAGAAAATCCGGTTTAGTAAATAACCGGTTGACAATTGTGGTCATCGTAGTAATTAATTTTGGTTAGACCAATTTTAATGAACCAGACCGGTTATGTCATTTAATTGGACAATTGGGTCATGTCTTGGACATGGACCAATTCTTGGGCCTCGGGCCAAGAAGTTAAAACAATTGGGCCAATTATTTGAGTCTTTTCATCAGATTAATTTAAAATTTATTTTATATAATTATAAATCGATTTTAAATTAAAGTTTCCGAAATTTTGAAATTAGAAAGTTTCTTAAAATAGAAGTTTCTAGATTTGCATGTTTTGGATTTTAAGAAATTTCTAAAGTTAGAAAGTTTCCGGTTTTAGAAAGTTTCCAATTTTAGAAAGTTTCCAAAAATAGTAGGTTTCCAAAAATGGAAAGTTTCCCAAAATAGTAATCTTCTATTTTGGGATAAAATTTTAATAAACCTACAAACCTCAAACAATATCAAGCGTTGGATGTCTTGTCCAGTCTATGTCAGCTGTCGAAGCCCATTCAATTGTATTCATGGCCTTACAGTGTGAGGGTGTCTACTTTTGCGTGGATAAGACGGTTTGTGATTCATAAATGTCATTGGGAGTCCCAGACATTAATGATTACATGACTGTATAGTCTGGTTTTCTTGACTAGGCCATCGGGAGTCCCGGGCCTTGAGACATCAGAGTGGATTGGGCCTTGGGCCCAGATTCACAACCAAGAGTTATATCACGGATATAATTAGCCGACATAGGGCTTACCGATATAAGCTAAGGTTGGGTGATGGCCAGTGGCCCACTTTGATCTTAGTTATATGTGGATCTTGGAATCATTATATTCTATTGAGGGTAACTTATGTTATTGAATATAATGCGTGATTAATCATATTAAATTTAATACGAGATTAATCATATTGAACATTTTAACTAATAACCTTTTTATCTATATATTTCAGCTATGACTACTACAAGCACACAAAACACATTCTCAATCCGGTCTGTTCTCGAGAAGGAGAAGCTGACTGGAACGAACTTCCTGACGTGGTCAAGGAACTTGAGGCTGGTCCTCAAGCAGGAGAAGAAGGATTATGTCCTTCGTGATCCTCTCCCCGAGAGGCCTGCTAACAATGCCGCCAGGACTCTGCATAATGCTTGGGAAAAGCATTCGTCAGATGAAAATGATGTGTATTGCCTTATGTTGGCGACTTGCGACATCATTCTGCAGTCATTACCTGCAAGCTATGATCAGTTCATTCTGAACTTTAACATGCATGGCTTGAGTAAGACATTGCCTGAGCTTCACGGAATGCTCAAGACTGCAGAGCCCAACTTGAGGAAAACCGCCAAGGACCCCAATGTGCTTATGGTGCAAAAGGGCAAGGGGTTTAAGAAATCCTCTGCTAAGGATAAGGGAAAGGCCAAGGCTGTCCAAGTCGCGGACAAGGACACGCCAAAGCCCAAGCCCAAGTCCAAGGCTGGGCCAACTGACATATGCAGGTTCTGTAAAGAACCAGGGCATTGGAGGAGAGAATGTAAGAAATTCCAAGAAGGTCTAAAGGAATTGAAGAAGAAGACTCTCGAGACTTCTTCAACAGGTATTTTTGTTATAGAAGTTAATACAACTACTTCTGATAATACCTCATGGGTTATGGATACTGGTTGTGGGGCTCATATTTGTACTAATATGCAGGCACTCAGCAACAGTAGAAGGCTGAAGCAAGGACAAGTAGAGCTACGAGTTGGGAATGGAGCGAAAGTTCCAGCACTAGCTGTAGGCACATACTTGTTGTCTTTACCTTCGGGATTGGTTTTAGAACTCAATAATTGTTATTTTGTACCTGCTATAAGCAGGAATATTATTTCAATTTCTTTGTTGGATTTGGAAGGTTATGATTTTTCAGTTAAGAATAAATTATGTTCCTTCAATCGCAACAATTTGTTCTATGGTTGTGCCCCTCTTACGAATGGGCTTTACATACTCGATCAATCCGCGCCAATTTATAACATTAATACCAAACGGTTCAAACCTAATGAGGAGAACCGAACGTTTCTATGGCATTGTCGTTTAGGGCACATCAGCGAGAAACGCATCAAGAGGCTCCATTCGAATGGACTTCTTGGCTCATTTGACTTTGAGTCATGTGAGAAATGCGAATCATGCATGATGGGCAAAATGACACGGGCCCCCTTTAATAAACCTAACGAGAGGGCCAGTGACTTATTGGGCCTGATACACACTGACGTGTGTGGCCCAATGTCCACAAATGCAAGAGGAAACTATCAGTACTTCATTACCTTCACTGATGATTTCAGTAGGTATGAATATGTTTATTTAATGAAACATAAGTCTGAATCTTTTGAGAAGTTCAGAGAATTCCAAAATGAAGTACAGAACCAACTTGGCAAAAGCATTAAGGCTCTTCGGTCCGACCGAGGAGGAGAATACTTAGGCCAAGAATTCAGTGATCATCTAAGAGAGTGTGGGATCGTATCCCAACTCACTCCTCCCGGAACACCTCAATGGAATGGTGTGTCTGAGAGGAGAAATCGAACCTTATTGGATATGGTTCGATCTATGATGAGTCACACAGACCTTCCAATATCCCTTTGGGGATATGCTCTGCTAACAGCAGTGTTCACTCTAAATAGAGCGCCATCGAAAGCAGTAGCGAAGACACCATATGAATTATGGACTGGAGTGGCTCCAGTGCTGTCTTATCTTAGAATTTGGGGTTGTGAAGCCTATGTCAAGAGATTGATCTCAGACAAGCTTACACCAAAGTCTGATAAATGCTACTTCATTGGTTATCCGAAGGAAACCAAGGCTTATTACTTCTATCTACGTTCCGAGAACAAGATTTTTGTTGCCCGGGATTGTAACTTTCTTGAGAGAGAGTTTCTCTCTAAGAAAGACAGTGGGAGTAAGGTACTGCTTGAAGAAATTCAAGATGAACAGGATACTGCTCAACCTAATGAGGAAGAGCAGCAGGAGGACCTACAAGAAATTGTAGAGCCTGAACCTGTAGTACCTGAAGTTCGAAGATCCGGGAGGATCCGTCACGAACCCGAGAGATATCAAGGATTCCTCGTGACTAACTGTCATGATCTTTTGATCATTGATGGTGATGAACCATTGAACTTCAATCAAGCTATGATGGGCCCAGATTCCTCGAAGTGGCGCAAGGCCACTGATTCCGAAATGGACTCCATGTCGGTCAACCAAGTGTTTTCGTTGGTTGACTTACCCGCTGGTGTAAAAGCCATCGAGTGCAAATGGATCTTCAAGAATAAGATTGACGTGGATGGAAATGTCCAGATTTATAAAGCCAGGTTGGTGGCAAAAGGTTTCAGACAAGTTCACGGTGTGGATTACGATGAAACCTATTCACCAGTGGCTATGATGAAATCTATTCGGATTCTACTAGCAACTGCAGCTTTTCATGATTATGAAATTTGGCAGATGGACGTGAAAACCGCCTTCCTGAATGGAATTCTGGAAGAGGATGTGTATATGACACAACCTGACGGTTACATAGATCCAAAGAATGCTGGGAAAGTATGCAAGCTTCATAAATCCATTTATGGATTGAAGCAAGCATCGAGGAGCTGGAATCTTCGTTTTGATGAAGCGATCAAGCAATTTGACTTCATCAGAAACGAAGAAGAACAATGCGTGTATAAGAAAACTAGTGGGAGCAAGATAGTATTTCTTATTCTGTATGTCGATGACATACTGCTTCTCGGAAACGACGTTCCAATGCTAAAGTCGGTAAAGGACTGGCTTGGAAGTTGTTTTTCCATGAAAGACATGGGTGAAGCCGCATACGTTCTTGGAATCAGGATCTACCGGGATAGATCTAGAAGGCTGATAGGCTTGTGTCAAGATTCATACATTGACAAAGTCCTACAAAGATTCAGCATGAAGGATTCCAAGAAGGGCTTCACGCCAATGGTACATGGCACAACGCTAAGCAAGAAGCAGAGCCCTACGACGGTTGCTGAGCTTGAGCGCATGAAGAATATTCCTTATGCATCTGCAATAGGATCTGTCATGTATGTCATGATCTGTACTCGTCCTGATGTTGCTTATGCATTGAGCATGACGAGTAGATACCAGTCAAATCCAGGTGAAAACCATTGGATTGCCGTCAAGAACATCCTGAAGTATCTAAGACATACTAAGGACAAGTTCTTGGTATACGGTGGAAGTGATGTGCTTAAAGTCAGTGGATTCACGGACGCAAGTTTCCAGACAGACCAAGATGATTTCCGGTCACAGTCCGGTTATATCTTTTGTCGGAATGGCGGTGCAATCAGTTGGAGAAGCTCCAAGCAAGACACCGTTGCTGATTCCACTACAGAAGCTGAATATATCGCCGCCTCAGAAGCTGCGAAGGAAGCTGTTTGGATACGAAAGTTCATTATTGAACTAGGTGTGATACCAGATGCGGCTGAGCCTCTGGCACTGTTTTGTGACAACAATGGTGCTATTGCTCAGGCAAAGGAACCAAGATCACACCAGAAATCCAAGCATGTTCTAAGAAGATTTCACTTGATACGTGACATCATTAATAGAAAGGAAGTCAAGATCAGTCGAGTTCAGACAGATGATAACGTCGCTGATCCGTTGACAAAGCCACTCCCAAGGCCTAAGCTCGAGTATCTGACTGAAGTTGTAGGCATTAGAAACATTGAAATGTAATCTAAATTTGAGTGGGAGTTTTGGGGCTTTATTTAGTTATTTGATATGTTCTTGTAAAACATTCTTATGTTTAATGAAATTATTATTTCAAGATTATTTTAACTGTGATGAAATAATCGTTCCAAAATGATATGAACCATTTTATAGGTCATCGAAGTAAGTGACTTGATCTTGAGTTATCAAAGTCATTTAGCTTGATCGTGAGACCCTATATTTGATAGATGGATTATATCATCCTGTCCCTAGTCGAAGGTTGTTGAAATTGGAACACCAACAACCGTGTGAGACTAGATTGGTATGTGACTTATGACAAAGTCTCGGTGTGTCATAGATGCGCGGCATCAAAGTCAGTACATAGGTGTATGTGGGGTACATACGACCAGACTAGACCCGCTTATAAGAACTCTTCAGGATATTTATATCTGTGTCATAAGAGATTCTTACTAAGACTATAGAGTATAGTCCTTAGACCTGAGTTCGCATGCATGTGACTGCACATGAACTGATGCGCTTTGATCATTGTCTAACGCTGTCGTTATGCGATAGCTATAAGGACCTTGTTTGGGTGTATTACAAAATGAGTAGTTTACAGTGATGGAACAAGACGGGATTTGTCCCTTCAATATAAATGGAGTGAATATCTCTAGGCCAATCGGAGATTTGAATGATGAACAAGATTAGGCTTTATAAGGATGACACTAATCTTGCCTTATGACTAATCGAGATATTGAGACAAAAGGATTATGAATACAGAGATTCCAGTACAAGTGGGAGATTATTGGAATTGTGTCCAGTAATCTCGGTACTGTCTCTAGAAAGTAAGAGTATGTCAATGATCAGACATAAGTCATATAATACTGGGGGTCATGATGGCTTGCTAGAGTCCGCTCATGATCTATAAGTCTTGGACTTATTGCCTTTATTATATGATCCCATATGGGTCACACGCCTAAGCTAACAGGAAAATGTGTAGGAACGGCTTAGCAGAAGTACGGTAAAAGTGCCAGGCATTTGTCGTACTTAGAGAGAGATTAATGGGTCTGATTAAATCCAAGGGATTTAATCAGATTGGTATTAGGGCCCAAAAGCCCAAAAGGGAAAGAGAAGGGTTTTATAAACTAAAACCCAAATCTCTTTCTCTCCTAACCCTAATACCCAGCCGCGAATCTCCTCTCTCTCTGCGCCTCCCACAGTGTGGTCTAGCAGCCTCTCTTCCTGCTTGGTGTGCGTGTGTGAACCTCTGGAGGAGTTATCACTTGGTGGCTCTCTGATCTCTGACCATACCTTCTCTTTCCGCTGCATAAACAGGTATAAGGTGAGATCAATAAAGTTTCTATTCAAGAGAACCTAGATCTGCATGTTTAGGAACTGTTGAATCTGAGAATTGAATCTGGATTAACAACTAAACTTCCTTCAGTTGGATCCACAAAGTTCTGTGGAACCGGCGCCTGTGGAGCCTGAAGTTCGCAGATCCGGAAGGATCCGTCACGAACCCGAGAGATACTATGGATTTCTCGTGACCGATTCAAATGATTTGATGATCATTGATAGTGACGAACCAGCGACCTTCACGGAAGCAATGATGGACCCGGACTCCGAAAAGTGGCTTGGAGCCTCTAAATCCGAAATGGGATCCATGTCAGAAAACCAAGTATGGTCCTTGGTCGATTTACCTAATGGTGTAAAAGCCATTGAGTGTAAATGGATCTTCAAGAAGAAGATTGACGTGGATGGCAATGTACAGATTTACAAAGCGAGGTTGGTGGCTAAAGGTTTCAAGCAAATTCATGGTATTGACTATGATGAAACCTATTCCCCAGTCGCTATGCTTAAATCCATTCGGATTCTTCTAGCAATTGCCGCTCATTATGATTATGAGATTTGGCAAATGGATGTCAAAACCGCATTCCTGAATGGTATTCTGGAAGAGGATGTGTATATGACACAGCCTGAAGGTTTTGTCGATCCTAAGAACGCTGGGAAGGTATGCAAGCTTCATAAATCCATTTATGGATTGAAGCAAGCATCACGGAGTTGGAATCTTCGTTTTGATGAAGCAGTAAAACAATTTGGTTTCATCAAGAACGAAGAGGAACCATGTGTTTACAAGAAGATTAATGGGAGCAAAGTTGTGTTTCTTGTACTGTATGTCGATGACATACTCCTCCTCGGTAATGACGTTATGTTGCTTCAGTCTGTTAAGACTTGGCTCGGAAGTTGTTTTTCCATGAAAGACATGGGAGAAGCCGCGTATATTCTTGGAATCAGAATCTACAGAGATAGATTGAACAGGCTGATTGGATTGTGCCAGGACACTTATATTGATAAGGTGTTGCAAAGATTCAGGATACATGATTCCAAGAAGGGCTTCATACCGATGTCTCATGGCACTAGTCTCAGCAAGAAGCAGTGTCCGGCGACACATGCTGAGCGAGAGCGCATGAATAGGATTCCTTATGCTTCTGCAATATGATCTATTATGTATGCCATGCTGCACTCGTACAGATGTAGCTTACGCGTTAAGCATGACGAGTAGATACCAATCTGATCCATGTGAAGTTCACTGGACAGCTGTCAAGAATATTCTCAAGTATTTGAGACATGCTAAGGATAAATTCCTTGTGTATGGAGGAAGTGAAGAACTTGTGGTGAATGGATTCACCGAAGCGAGTTTTCAGACGGACATAGACGATTTACGATCACAGTCTGGATATGTCTTCTGTCTAAATGGCGGTGCAGTGAGCTGGAAGAGCTCTAAGCAGAATATCGTAGCTGATCCCACGACGGAAGCTGAATATGTTGCTGCTTCAGAAGCGGCAAAGGAAGCTGTTTGGATCAAGAAGTTCATGACTGAACTTGGTGTGGTCCCGAGTATCTTGGAGCCAGTGGCTTTGTTTTGTGATAACAACGGAGCCATTGCTCAGGCGAAAGAACCCAGGTCACACCAGAAGTACAAACACGTAGAGAGGAGATATCACCTGATTCGTGATATCGTCAATAGAGGTGATGTGAAGATCAGCCGAGTTCCGACGGACGAGAATGTCGCTGATCCTCTGACTAAGTCACTCCCAAGGCCTAAGCATGAGATTCATACGACTGCTGTAGGCATTAGAGATCTTAAGATGTAATCTTGATTCTAGTGGGAGTTTTAGTTTTATTTTAGTTATAATAAGATGCTCTTGTAAACATTCTTTCAGAAGTGTTTAATGAAATTTGATTTCAACATTATTTATTGTGATCTAAATAATGGTCCCAGAACAAGTTTATGACATATTATAGGTCATCAAGTTGAGGACTTGATCATGAAAACCTATAAGTTAATAAATTATGTTTTGTCCCTGGTCGATGCTGTCAAAGTGGGACACTGACAACCGCGAGAGACTAGATTGTGAGGTGACTGTTGGCTAAGTTTCATGGAGCCAATGATATGATTATCGCAGTCAGTCACATAGATATATGTTAGTGAACATATGATCGGACATGACCCGCTAATGAGAAGTCTACAAGATAGTTATATCTGTGTCATAAGAGGTTCTCATTACGACTATAGAGTATAGTCCTTAGACCTGAGTTCATCATGCTTTCTTGCATATGAATTGGTACATTTTGACTTTGTCAAACGTCGACCCGTAACTGGCGACTATAACGGCACTGTTCAAGTATATCATGAAGTGTGCGTTGAAACAGGGATGGAACAAGATGGGATTTGTCCCTCCTGTATAACGGGAGATAAATATCTCAGGGCCTATCGAAGATTAAATACTGAGAAAATGTGTGGCCGCACTCAAACGAACTGTAGTTCAGTTGTTTGTAATATTCAGTATGAGATCAGGAGTTCGATAAACACGATGTTGGCTTAATAAGGATGACACCAATCTTGCCTTATGCCAAATCGAGATATAGAGACAAAAGGATTATAGGAATAGATGATTCCAGTACAAGTGGGAGATTGTTGGGATAGTGTCCTGAAATCACACTTGTACTCACTCCTGATGATAGTTGTGTGTCGATATCAGACATTCGTATAATACTGGGCGGTTGCAATGTTTTGCTAGAAGCCTCTTGCAATCTGTAAGTTATAGACTTACTGCCAGTATTATATGATCCTATAGGGTCACACACCTAAGCAAACTGGAAGCTACGACATGGGAATGATCATTATGGCAATGATCATGTTAATGTGTATTCGATGCACATTATAATCGATATAATGGTGTTGTGTCGATCGACACAGCTTGTGTGTCGGTCGACACAGTTCGGGTTTTCGGAAAGGCTTTCCGAATTAAGACTTAATTAAGTCTGGCCCGTTAAACAAGTTTAGGTCGAATAAAACTTGAGAGTTTCGACCTAAACAGTGAGCCGTCGACTTTTCTTGACAGAAAGAGTAGAAACACCAGAGAGATTCGATTCCCATTGATCCGGCACTAGCATCCCGTTTCCAGCTTGTGTGCGTGTGTATCTGGTAGAGGCAAGGCACCTGCTTTGCTCCACTGATCTCGTTCACCATTCTCATTCCGCTGCCAGTTCAAAGGTAAGAACGAGGTTGGTTGATTTCAATATATCAAACCCTAGATCCTAGGAGATCCAACAAGAACCATCCTTCACAGTCCAAGCCAGTCGGGTCGATTGGTCAAATGGGCTATCGAACTTAGCGAGTACGACATTGAATACAAAGCTCGTACGTGCCTAAAAGAACAAGTACTGGCAGATTTCGTAATCGAGCTCCCTCCGACTATAGAACTCGACCCGACATCGGCCCAAAGATGGAAACTCTACGTCGATGGGGCTTCCTCGAGGCAAGGATCCGGAGTCGGAGTGAAATTAGTCTCCCCAACGGGTGAAGTACTAGAACAATCGTTTAGATTGGGCTTCGCCGCATCGAATAACGAAGCAGAATATGAAGCGTTAATAGCCGGGCTCAGACTCGCGATAGCAATAAGAGCCCGGGAAGTAAACGCTTTCAGCGATTCCCAATTAGTCACGAGCCAATATCATGGCGATTGCGAGGCCAAAGACGAACGGATGGAAGCATACCTACGGGTAGTCCATACACTGGCCGAACAGATCGAATTCTTTGATCTAACACGAATCCCACGAGGGGAAAACACCGCAGTGTTGGAATTGTGTCCAGTAATCTCGGTACTGTCTCTAGAAAGTAAGAGTATGTCAATGATCAGACATAAGTCATATAATACTGGGGGTCATGATGGCTTGCTAGAGTCCGCTCATGATCTATAAGTCTTGGACTTATTGCCTTTATTATATGATCCCATATGGGTCACACGCCTAAGCTAACAGGAAAATGTGTTGGAACGGCTTAGCAGAAGTACGGTAAAAGTGCCAGGCATTTGTCGTACTAAGAGAGAGATTAATGGGTCTGATTAAATCCAAGGGATTTAATCAGATTGGTATTTGGGCCCAAAAGCCCAAAAGGAAATAGACAAGTTTTATAATTAAAACTTAAGTCTGATTTTTCCTCCCAACCCTAGCCCCCCTGCGATTTTCCTCTCTCTCTCTGCGCCTCCCACAGCTTGGTCTAGCAGCCTCTCTTCCTGACGGTGTGCGTGTGTGAACCTCTGGAGGAGTTATCACTTGGTGGCTCTATGATCTCTGACCTGTTCTCTCTTTCCGCTGCATAAACAGGTAAAAGGTGAGATCTATATTGTTTCTATTCAAGAGAACCTAGATCTGCATGTTTAGGATCTATTAATCTGATGAATTGAATCAGGATTAACTCCAAAACATCCTTCAGTGGTATCAGAGCTATTGGTTCTGGTTTTTCTTGTTTAGAATCTCGTTTAGGATTGTTTTTCTTGTTTAAAAAGTGTTTTGAATCAACTACTGATAAGAGAAATCACTTAAGCAACATGGAATTGAAACCTAAACATATTTGAAATCGCAAAAACCAAGCTATATGACTTGGATTGCGTCGGCCGAGTGATGATCCGATCGACCAAGCCGATCGCACGTATCGATCAAGGATCGATGGCGTGGACCGCGTTGGCTGATCGGATCGATCGACCGTGAGGCGTCCCGTCCGATCGCGGAAGAGATGGGCCGATGATCGCATGGATCGTGCGATAGCCGATCGCATGGATCGCGCCTCGTCCCGATGCATCGTCCCGCAATCGTCTCGGCATCGTCCCGTCCCGCCTTTCCCGTCCCGATCACGCGGCCCAACCGTCCCGACCATTCGTCCGCCGCGGAAGCATGATGGCTTGCGGCTGGACGATTGTTTCTCGACCGGTTAGGGTTTTGGCGTGTGATGTTTCGGTTCGGTTAACGGTTCGGTTTAAAATTTGATTAAAATTAAACGTCTCGGTTTAATAAACAGATTTAATAATTTTTATTAAATTCTGGTTAAACCGGGATAAGAAATCCAAAGTCGAAATATTGGATTTTGTGCCTAAACCAGGATTTTCTAATTTGATTTGGTTGGACCAAATAAATTGAGAAAATCCGGTTTAATAAATAACCGGTTGACAATTGTGGTCATCGTAGTAATTAAAATTTGGTTAGACCAATTTTAATGAACCAGACCGGTTATGTCATTTAATTGGACAATTGGGTCATGTCTTGGACATGGACAAATTCTTGGGCCTCGGGCCAAGAAGTTAAAACAATTGGGCCAATTATTTGAGTCTTTTCTTCAGATTAATTTAAAATTTATTTTATAAAGTTATAAAGTCGATTTTAAATTAAAGTTTCCGAAATTTTGAAATTAGAAAGTTTCTTAAAATAGAAGTTTCTAGATTTGCATGTTTTGGATTTTAAGAAATTTCTAAAGTTAGAAAGTTTCCGGTTTTAGAAAGTTTCCAATTTTAGAAAGTTTCCAAAAATAGTAGGTTTCCAAAAATGGAAAGTTTCCCAAAAATAGTAATCTTCTATTTTGGGATGAAATTTTAATAAACCTACGAACCTCAAATAATATCAAGCGTTGGATGTCTTGTCCAGGCTATGTCAGCTGTCAAAGCCCATTCAATTGTATTCATGGCCTTACAGTGTGAGGATGTCTACTTTTGCGTGGATAAGACGGTTTGTGATTCATAAATGTCATTGGGAGTCCCAGACATTAATGATTACATGACTGTATAGTCTGGTTTTCTTGACTAGGCCATCGGGAGTCCCGGGCCTTGAGACATCAGAGTGGATTGGGCCTCGGGCCCAGATTCACAACCAAGAGTTATATCACGGATATAATTAGCCGACATAGGGCTTACCGATATAAGCTAAGGTTGGGTGATGGCCAGTGGCCCACTTTGATCTTAGTTATATGTGGATCTTGGAATCATTATATTCTATTGAGGGTAACTTATGTTATTGAATATAATGCGTGATTAATCATATTAAATTTAATACGAGATTAATCATATTGAACATATTAACTAATAACCTTTTTATCTTATATATTTCAGCTATGACTACTACAAGCACACAAAACACATTCTCAATCCGGTCTGTTCTCGAGAAGGAGAAGCTGACTGGAACGAACTTCCTGACGTGGTCAAGGAACTTGAGGCTGGTCCTCAAGCAGGAGAAGAAGGATTATGTCCTTCGTGATCCTCTCCCCGAGAGGCCTGCTAACAATGCCGCCAGGACTCTGCATAATGCTTGGGAAAAGCATTCGTCAGATGAAAATGATGTGTATTGCCTTATGTTGGCGACAATGACTGCTGAGCTGCAAATGCAGTTCGAGAGTGTATTGTCACCAATTGAGATAATGGCAAGCCTGAAATCGCTTTTTCAGGAGCAAGCAAGGACTAAGAGGTTTCAGACAGTTAAGAACCTCTTAGACTGTAAGTTGGCTGCAAATGCGGCAGTGAGTCCTCATGTCTTGAAGATGATGGGTTATCTCGATCATCTTCAGAAACTCGACTGCCCTATCAGCCAGGAACTTGCTTGCGACATCATTCTGCAGTCATTACCTGCAAGCTATGATCAGTTCATTCTGAACTTTAACATGCATGGCTTGAGTAAGACATTGCCTGAGCTTCACGGGATGCTCAAAACTGCAGAGCCCAACTTGAGGAAAACCGCCAAGGACCCCAATGTGCTTATGGTGCAAAAGGGCAAGGGGTTTAAGAAATCCTCTGCTAAGGATAAGGGAAAGGCCAAGGCTGTCCAAGTCGCAGACAAGGACACGCCAAAGCCCAAGCCCAAGTCCAAGGCTGGGCCAACTGACATATGCAGGTTCTGTAAAGAACCAGGGCATTGGAGGAGAGAATGTAAGAAATTCCAAGAAGGTCTAAAGGAATTGAAGAAGAAGACTCTCGAGACTTCTTCGACAGGTATTTTTGTTATAGAAGTTAATACAACTACTTCTGATAATACCTCATGGGTTATGGATACTGGTTGTGGGGCTCATATTTGTACTAATATGCAGGCACTCAGCAACAGTAGAAGGCTGAAGCAAGGACAAGTGGAGCTACGAGTTGGGAATGGAGCGAAAGTTCCAGCACTAGCTGTAGGCACATACTTGTTGTCTTTACCTTCGGGATTGATTTTAGAACTCAATAATTGTTATTTTGTACCTGCTATAAGCAGAAATATTATTTCAATTTCTTTGTTGGATTTGGAAGGTTATGATTTTTCAGTTAAGAATAAATTATGTTCCTTCAATCGCAACAATTTGTTCTATGGTTCTGCCCCTCTTACGAATGGGCTTTACATACTCGATCAATCCGCGCCAATTTATAACATTAATACCAAACGGTTCAAACCTAATGAGGAGAACCGAACGTTTCTATGGCATTGTCGTTTAGGGCACATCAGCGAGAAACGCATCAAGAGGCTCCATTCGAATGGACTTCTTGGCTCATTTGACTTTGAGTCATGTGAGAAATGCGAATCGTGCATGATGGGCAAAATGACACGGGCCCCCTTTAATAAACCTAACGAAAGGGCCAGTGACTTATTGGGCCTGATACACACTGATGTGTGTGGCCCAATGTCCACAAATGCAAGAGGAAACTATCAGTACTTCATTACCTTTACTGATGATTTCAGTAGGTATGGATATGTTTATTTGATGAAACATAAGTCTGAATCTTTTGAGAAGTTCAGAGAATTCCAAAATGAAGTACAGAACCAACTTGGCAAAAGCATTAAGGCTCTTCGGTCCGACCGAGGAGGAGAATACTTAAGCCAAGAATTCAGTGATCATCTAAGAGAGTGTGGGATCGTATCCCAACTCACTCCTCCCGGAACACCTCAATGGAATGGTGTGTCTGAGAGGAGAAATCGGACCTTATTGGATATGGTTCGATCTATGATGAGTCACACAGACCTTCCAATATCCCTTTGGGGATATGCTCTGCTAACAGCAGTGTTCACTCTAAATAGAGCGCCATCGAAAGCAGTAGCAAAGACACCATATGAATTATGGACTGGAGTGGCTCCAGTGCTGTCTTATCTTAGAATTTGGGGTTGTGAAGCCTATGTCAAGAGATTGATCTCAGACAAGCTTACACCAAAGTCTGATAAATGCTACTTCATTGGTTATCCGAAGGAAACCAAGGCTTATTACTTCTATCTACGTTCCGAGAACAAGATCTTTGTTGCCCGGGATTGTAACTTTCTTGAGAGAGAGTTTCTCTCTAAGAAAGACAGTGGGAGTAAGGTACTGCTTGAAGAAATTCAAGATGAACAGGATACTGCTCAACCTAATGAGGAAGAGCAGCAGGAGGACCTACAAGAAATTGTAGAGCCTGAACCTGTAGTACCTGAAGTTCGAAGATCCGGGAGGATCCGTCACGAACCCGAGAGATATCAAGGATTCCTCGTGACTAACTGTCATGATCTTTTGATCATTGATGGTGATGAACCATCGAACTTCAATCAAGCCATGATGGGCCCAGATTCCTCGAAGTGGCGCAAGGCCACTGATTCTGAAATGGACTCCATGTCGGTCAACCAAGTGTTTTCGTTGGTTGACTTACCCGCTGGTGTAAAAGCCATCGAGTGCAAATGGATCTTCAAGAAGAAGATTGACGTGGATGGAAATGTCCAGATTTATAAAGCCAGGTTGGTGGCAAAAGGTTTCAGACAAGTTCACGGTGTGGATTACGATGAAACTTATTCACCAGTGGCTATGATGAAATCTATTCGGATTCTACTAGCAACTGCAGCTTTTCATGATTATGAAATTTGGCAGATGGACGTGAAAACCGCCTTCCTGAATGGTATTCTGGAAGAGGATGTGTATATGACGCAACCTGACGGTTACATAGATCCAAAGAATGCTGGGAAAGTATGCAAGCTTCATAAATCCATTTATGGATTGAAGCAAGCATCGAGGAGCTGGAATCTTCGTTTTGATGAAGCGATCAAGAAATTTGACTTCATCAGAAACGAAGAAGAACAATGCGTGTATAAGAAAACTAGTGGGAGCAAGATAGTATTTCTTATTCTGTATGTCGATGACATACTGCTTCTCGGAAACGACGTTCCAATGCTAAAGTCGGTAAAGGACTGGCTTGGAAGTTGTTTTTCCATGAAAGACATGGGTGAAGCCGCATACGTTCTTGGAATCAGGATCTACCGGGATAGATCTAGAAGGATGATAGGCTTGTGTCAAGATTCTTACATTGACAAAGTCCTACAAAGATTCAGCATGAAAGATTCCAAGAAGGGCTTCACGCCAATGGTACATGGCACAACGCTAAGCAAGAAGCAGAGCCCTACGACGGCTGCTGAGCTTGAGCGCATGAAGAATATTCCTTATGCATCTGCAATAGGATCTGTCATGTATGCCATGATCTGTACTCGTCCTGATGTTGCTTATGCATTGAGCATGACGAGTAGATACCAGTCAAATCCAGGTGAAAACCATTGGATTGCCGTCAAGAATATCCTGAAGTATCTAAGACATACTAAGGATAAGTTCTTGGTATACGGTGGAAGTGATGTGCTTAAAGTCAGTGGATTCACGGACGCAAGTTTCCAGACAGACCAAGATGATTTCCGGTCACAGTCCGGTTATATCTTTTGTCTGAATGGCGGTGCAATCAGTTGGAGAAGCTCCAAGCAAGACACCGTTGCTGATTCCACTACAGAAGCTGAATATATCGCCGCTTCTGAAGCTGCGAAGGAAACTGTTTGGATACGAAAGTTCATTATTGAACTAGGTGTGATACCAGATGCGGCTGAGCCTCTGGCACTATTTTGTGATAACAATGGTGCTATTGCTCAGGCAAAGGAACCAAGATCACACCAGAAATCCAAGCATGTTCTAAGAAGATTTCACTTGATACGTGACATCATTAATAGAAAGGAAGTCAAGATCAGCCGAGTTCAGACAGATGATAACGTCGCTGATCCGTTGACAAAGCCACTCCCAAGGCCTAAGCTCGAGTTTCTGACTGAAGCTGTAGGCATTAGAGACATTGAAATGTAATCTAAATTTGAGTGGGAGTTTGAGGGCTTTATTTAGTTATTTGATATGTTCTTGTAAAACATTCTTATGTTTAATGAAATTATTATTTCAAGATTATTTTAACTGTGATGAAATAATCGTTCCAAAGTGATATAAACCATTTTATAGGTCATCGTGTAGGATTATATGTGTGTTCATGGTTCAATTAACAGATTGCAACCTAGCACATATAACTCAGATCTAGGTTCTTGACAAATGAATCATAAACCAAACCTGATCATTACCTTTCTGTTTGCAGCGGATTGATGGATGGTAATGATGAGATCAGCTAGAACAGATCAGATGCCTGTTCCTCCTTCAGTATCCACACTCTTACAAGCCGGGATGGTTGCTAGACCAAAGCAATGGATTGATCAGAGAGAGAAGAGAGACGGCTCACGTTTTAGGTCGCAGACCATTCGAGTCGAAATTATGAGACCACTCAAATAAATATCGACTCTGTCATAAACCTAAACCGATGTCTCGGTTTCGCAACTGTGTCGACCGACACATACACTTGTGTCGATCGACACAAGTCATTTGTCTCGATATGGGCCCAAGTGATTTAAACTAACGGCCCAACTCTCTGCACAAATACAGTAAATGCCTTGCATCTTACCGTATTCATTCCATGTTAACTTTCCCGTTAGCTATGGTGTGTGACCCTTTGGGATCATACAATACTGGTAATAAGTCCTAAACTTATAGATCAAGAGCGGACTCTAGCAAGTCATCATGATCACCCAGTATTTATGACTTATGTCTGATCTCGACATTTATCATACTTTCTAGAGATAGTACGGTAGATTTCAGGACATTCCCAACAATCTCCCACTTGTACTGGAATCCTACAAAGGACATTCCCAACAATCTTCCGATTGTACTGGAATCCTACATTCCCTAGTCCTTTTGTCTTAATATCTCGATCTGGCATAAGGCAAGATGCGTGTCATCCTTATATAGCCAGACCATGTTTATCGGACCAGATTTGATACTGACTATTCAAACGACTTGGGCAAGTCCGTTTGGGAATGGCCATTCTCTTACCAGCTATCAAATCTCCGATTGGCCTAGAGATATTACCTCCGTTAAACGGCAGGGACAAATCCCGTCTTGTTCCATCACTATGAACTACACAATTCATAATACACCCAACCAAGGTCCGTATAGCTCCCAGTTACGAAACAGCGTTAGACAATGATCAAAGCGCATTACTCCATGTGCAGCCACATGCATGCGAACTCAGGTCTAAGGACTATACTCTATAGTCGTATATGAGAACTTCTTATGACACAGATATTAATATCTTGCAGAGTTCTCATTAGCGGGCCATGTCCGGTCATATGCTCCCCTATATATACCTATGTGTCTACTTTGATGCCGCGCATCTATGACCCCTCGAAACCTGGTCATAAGTCTCAACACAATCTAGTCTCAACAGGTTGTTGTTGTTCCAATTTCAACAACCTTCGACTATGGACACTATAATTTATGTCACTTCGTTAAATATGGGGTTTCAGGATCAAGTCTACTCATGTACTTCGATGGCCCATATATAATGACATGAATCATTTTGGAACGATTATTTATATCACAGTTAAAATAATCCAGAAATCATTAGATTTCATAAACATAAAATATTATGTTTTCATGAACCATTCAAAATAACTAAGTAAAGCCCTTTACAAACTCCCACTGAAATTAAGACTACATCTTAATTTCACTCATCCTACAGCTACAGTCCGCGACTCGTGCTTAGGCATAAGGAGTGGCTTCGTTAATAGATTAGCAACGTTCTCATTCGATGAAACTTGCTTATCTACTTAACACCTCTGTCATTTATCTCACGGAATAGGTTATACCTATCCTCAAGGTGTTTGGATCTCAGATGTGCAGCTAGCCTCATCTACGCTGGGAATCACATCAAGTTCAGTGATGAACTTTTTCTATCCAAACAACCTCTTTCGCCGCTTCTCAAGCTGCGAAATGTTCAGCTTAAGTCATGGAGTCAGCTACAGTGCCTTGCACCGCCAGATAGACACAAGATATAGCCGGACTGTGACCAGGAATTATCTTTGTCTATTGGAAACTTGCCTTTCAGACTCTATCGACTTGTAGCACCTCACTTTCTCCGTAAATCAAGAACTTATCCTAAGTATTCCTCAAATACTTCAGAATATTCTTTACGGCAATCCAGTGATTCTCTGCTGGATTTGACTGGTCTTTACTTGTCTTGCTTAACATTAAAGCAACATCAAAACAAGTACATGTCATGGCATACATGATAGATCCAATTGCCGTCGCATATGGAATCCTATCCATGCATTCAAGCTCAGCAGTTATCGCAGGACACTGTATCTTGCTTAATGAATTGCCATGGGACATTGGCATAAAACCCTTCTTGGATTGCTGATTACGTGTAGGACTTTATCAATTCAAGAATTCTGACTTTGTCCTACCAGCTCTTTTGGATCTCTATCTTTAGATCCAAAATCCAAGAACTACGTGGCTTTACCCATGTCAATCATACAACAACTTCCAAGCCAGTCCTTTACCGACTGCAGCATTGGAACGTTATTTCCGAGAATCAGTATGTCATTGACATACACTTTGAGAAATGCAACATCGCTCCCACTTATCTATTAGTATACGCACAGTTCCACTTCGTTCCTGTACAAGTCAAAACTTTGACTACCTCAACAGAACGATGGATCCAACTCCGATACGTTTGCTTCCATCCATAAATGGATCAATGAAGCTAACTTACATACAGTAATTTTTCGGAGTCCGGGCTCACTTTCGCTTCTTTGAATTTCGCAGGTTCATCGCTTTCAATGATCATCAGATCATGCGAACTTTCAATGATCATCAGGTTCAACTAATGACGAGAAATCCCTCTCGGATTAGTAACTGATTCATTCAGATCTGCGAATTTCAGGCTTTACAGGTGTAGATTCTACAGAAATCTGTAAATCCATCTGTTGCTCTCCCTCAACAGGTTGAGCAGCCTCCTGTATTTCTCGAATTTCTTCGAGTTATACCTTTACTCCCACTGTTCTTCTTGGAAAGTAACTTCCCTTCTTAGAAAACAGATTGGACGTAAAAGTAACAAGCCTTGGTTTCCCTAGGACAACCAGCGAAGTAGCACAACTACAAATACTCAGTAAAGACGAATTTGGATCGATTCCAATCCACATTTACGTGGTGTCTTTCAACTGATATTGGTGGAACTATTTCAGCGTAAACTTAGATATTTCTAGAGCGTCATTCTTAGAGAATGTCATGGAAGATTCGTGTGACTCATCTTTAATCATTTCTAATAAGATCTGATTCATTCTCACAGAAACACCTCTAGGTTTTCAGGAGAAATGAGCTGTGAAACGACTTCACACTCATTCAGATGATCACACAATCAATAACTTAAGTATTCTCACTCGTGATCTAATCCAGAGTCTTAATACTTTTGTCATTCAGATTCTATACTTCATTCTGGAACTCTTTCGACTATGTCAAAGAATTCCGACTTGTGTCTCATCAAATGAACACAGTCACACTCACTGAAATAATCAGTAGAGACAATGAAGTACAGGAAATTTTCTCTGGCATTACTGCTCATCGGACCACATACATCTGTATGTTCAATCTCCAATAAGTCTTTGGGCCTTTCTCTAGCTCGGCTAAGATGGGCCTTTTGCTTTTGGTCTAGTAAGCAGAATTCAAGTCTCATAAGATATCCATTCAAATGAGCCCAAAAGTCCATAACTATGGGGTTTCTGAATCTGACTTACTCTTTTGACCAAAACATTTATGCCAAGAAAAATCAGGTTTAATTCATCAGATTTAAACCAATTGCAGTATTTATGTTACATTTTAGGCACTCTTTGGTTTAATATATAAAACCCATTCCTTGAATAGGGTGCTACAATTAACATTTCATTAAGATCAAAAGAACAAAACTTGTCTTTTATCAAAACGAAAAACGTTCAAATTCTTACAAGAAAATGAAAGACAACTCTGCTTAAAGCAGGTACATTGTAGCAATTACTCAATAAAACCAAGCCTCAAAGGCATCTACAAGTGAAAACCCTATGACTGAGGCAGCTTCCCAAGCTCCTTCCAGACACACAGTTCCACTTGCCCTTCCTTCAACGTTCTACTGTTGCTCAGGCTCTGCATATTATAACAAATATCAGTGCCACAACCAGTATCCAATACCTATAAGGTATTACTTGAAGTAATAACATGAATACCTGAGGGAGTAGTCTCATACATCAACTTCAACTCCTCATAATCTTCCATAAATTTAATGCAATCTCTCTTCCAATGCCCAGTCTCTTTACAGTAGCAGCACTTACCAACGTAAGAGGTATCTGACTCGGGCTCAGAAGACACACGCTTGTCATGATTCAAAATCTGGACAACTTTGTCTTCACCCTTGTCAGCTTTAGGTTCATTAAACCTACCCTTCTCATTCATGAGATTGTACAGGGTACTCTTCACGTTTGGCTCAACTGTCTTGAGCATGTCATGCAGTTCAGTCAACGTCTTCGTTAAGCCTTTCTTGATATAGTCCCTTACGAACTTATCATAGCTTGACGGCAGTGACTGCAGAATGATATCAGTTGCCAATTCTTGGCTAACTGGATAATCCAGTTTCCTCAGGTTATCAACGTAACCCATCATTTTACTGATATGAGGACTTACTGGATGATCATTTGGTAGCTTGCAGCTAGTGAGAGATTTAACCAACTGGTATCTCTCCACTCTAACCTGCTCCTGAAATTTCAATTTCAGGCTGCTGATCATCTCTATTGGCGACTCCATGTTCTCATATTGCTTCCGCAAGTCTGAGTCCATGGTAGCCAATATCAGACCACGCACATCTACCGCATCATTATAATGCTTATTCCAAGCATTATATACTGCATGACTGGCTTTGGATCCGATCCTCTCGGGGAGAGCTTTCTCAAGGACATAGTCCTTTCTCTCATGCCTGAGAACTAGTCTCAGGTTCCGCGACCAAGTCAAGAAATTTGATCCGTTCAGTTTGTCCATCTCAAGGACATACCGGATCGAGAAAGTGTTTTGATTGTTTGTGCTTGTCATAGCTGAAATTTAGAGATAAATAGAGTTTTAGTTATTAAGTTCATAAAAGAGTAATCTTAACAACTTATAAGAAAACTCGCATCGTATTCAAAATTTCTTTGTTTAACCTCATATGAATACAATGATTCCGAGACCCATGTTTAGCTAAATCCAAAGTGGGCCACTGGCCGTCACCCAGAATTAGCTTTACTTGGTAAGCATACACACAGCTAGTTATAACCAATAACTCTCGGTTGTGAATTGGACCCGAGGCCCAAATTCACCAGATGTCTCAAGGCCCGGGACTCCCGATGGCCCAGTCAAGGAAACCAATCTCTTACAGCCAAATAATCACTAAAATCTGGGACTCCCAATGAAATTAGTGACTATATACTACTTTACTTACGCGAAAACAGACACCTCACACTGTAAGCCATATCTGTAATCAAATAAGCGTTAAGTAGCTGACAAGATTGGGCAAGACATCCAAGCTTGATATTGTTTTTGAGGATTTTCAGTTTTATTTCCAAAAATAGAAGATTACTATTTTGGGAAACTTTCTTATTTTAGAAACTTTCTAAATTTAGTAACTTACTAAAAATAGAAATTTCTAATTTTAATATTTTATAAATATTTTCGGGTTGGGTCACAAATTATAGGCCCAATTCTTGGTCCAAGACCATAGAATTCCAGTTGGCCCAATAATTTGACATAACCGATCCGGTTTATTAATTCTGGTCCAAGACCAAATTAACTATCAAAACCATCGGTTATTTACTAAACCAGACCAGCTCTAAATTATTTGGTCCAACCAAATCAAACTTAGACCAGCCTTCGGTTTAGGTTAAAATTCAATTTTATGAATTTCAATCCGGTTTAACCAGAAATAAAATTATTTCCAGCAAACCGCGATTTGGGTTAACTGCTTGAACCACCAATTAAATTGGATCGGTTCAGTTAAGTCCAAAACCGGGAAGAAACACCTTGTGTTTTAGCCAATTTTGACCTAACTTGCGGTTCTGGCTAAAGTAGACAATGAACCACAATCGGATTGATCGGTTCATTGTCTCGGTTTAGGGAAAGATTAACCACGAAGCTCGGCTGAACCGATTGGCTACTCGCGGATCATCTGCATCGCCTTCGTATCGATCGATATGAGTCTTTCATGTCGATCGATACTAGCGAGTATCAGCTCGGGTCAATCGGGTCATCAGGACCGCGAGATGTCAATCGGATCGATCGATATCGACCGATACCTCGCTCCCTCGTCGATCGACACGGACGACCAGATCGCACACCAATGGCTTTCAATCGGATTGATGCGATCTAATTCTTAGGTTTTCATGTTTTCTGATCAAATTTCTTAACCAAATTCGATTTTAAACAGTAAGAACAACCTAAATCAGATTCATAAAGCAAAAACCAATAACCTGGTGCTCTGATACCACTGAAGGATTATGGTGTTATTCAAGGTTCAATTAACAGATTGCAACCTAACACATATAACTCAGATCTAGGTTCTTGACAAATGAATCATAAACCAAACCTGATCATTACCTTTCTGTCCCTAGCTTGATCATGAGACCCTATATTTGATAGATGGATTATATCATCCTGTCCCTAGTCGAAGGTTGTTGAAATTGGAACACCAACAACCGTGTGAGACTGGATTGGTATGTGACTTATGACAAAGTCTCAGTGTGTCATAGATGCGCGGCATCGAAGTCAGTACATAGGTGTATGTGGGGTACATACGACCGGACAAGACCCGCTTATAAGAACTCTTCAGGATATTTATATCTGTGTCATAAGAGATTCTTACTACGACTATAGAGTATAGTCCTTAGACCTGAGTTCGCATGCATGTGACTGCACATGGACTGATGCACTTTGATCATTGTCTAACGCTGTCGTTCTGCGATAGTTATAAGGACCTTGTTTGGGTACATCATGAAATGAGTAGTTTACAGTGATGGAACAAGACGGAATTTGTCCCTCCAATATAAATGGAGTGAATATCTCTAGGCCAATCGGAGATTTGAATACTGGAAAATGCATGGCCATGCTCAAACGGACTGTCCCGAGTCGTTTGGATTGTCAGTATCGAATCAGAGTCCGATGAAAAAGATTAGGCTTTATAAGGATGACACTAATCTTGCCTTATGACTAATCGAGATATTGAGGCAAAAGGATTATGAATACAGAGATTCCAGTACAAGTGGGAGATTGTTGGAATTGTGTCAAGTAATCTCGGTACTGTCTCTAGAAAGTAAGAGTATGTCAATGATCAGACATAAGTCATATAATACTGGGGGTCATGATGGCTTGCTAGAGTCCGCTCATGATCTATAAGTCTTGGACTTATTGCCTTTATTATATGATCCCATATGGGTCACACGCCTAAGCTAACAGGAAAATGTGTTGGAACGGCTTAGCAGAAGTACGGTAAAAGTGCCAGGCATTTGTCGTACTAAGAGAGAGATTAATGGGTCTGATTAAATCCAAGGGATTTAATCAGATTGGTATTTGGGCCCAAAAGCCCAAAAGGAAATAGACAAGTTTTATAATTAAAACTTAAGTCTGATTTTTCCTCCCAACCCTAGCCCCCCTGCGATTTTCCTCTCTCTCTCTGCGCCTCCCACAGCTTGGTCTAGCAGCCTCTCTTCCTGACGGTGTGCGTGTGTGAACCTCTGGAGGAGTTATCACTTGGTGGCTCTCTGATCTCTGACCTGTTCTCTCTTTCCGCTGCATAAACAGGTAAAAGGTGAGATCTATATTGTTTCTATTCAAGAGAACCTAGATCTGCATGTTTAGGATCTATTAATCTGATGAATTGAATCAGGATTAACTCCAAAACATCCTTCACGCAGCCGATGCCCTAGCCACATTAGCATCGACATCAGATCCTAACCTCAAAAGGATCATACCAGTCGAAGGGATAGAAAAACCAAGCATCGACATAGCCCTCAAAGCTCTGTCCTTGAAAGAGGACGGGCCCGCTGTGAAGGACGATGTCAAGCACAAAGAATGTCTTGGGGGCACCAGTAGCGACATCATCGAGATTGATGATGACCTCGATCCTAGAAATGCCGTGTACGTCGCGAACGTCCCCGACGGACCAATCAAACCGCACCCACTAGTCAGGGACCTGAGCCTAACAACGACGAAGATTGGAGAACTCCGATCATTCGATACATCACAAACGGCGAAGTTCCTGACGATAAATGGGAGGCGCGGAAACTTAAAACACAGAGTGCAAGGTACTGTGTCACGCAAGGAGAGCTCTTTAAAAGGAGCCTCTCCGGACCTTATCTCAAATGCCTTGACAAAAAGCAAGCCCTAGCCATGATTACACAAACACATGACAGATCATGCGGAAGCCATTCCGGAGGACGAGCATTGGCCGTGTGATATATCATGGTTTTTACTAGTTTTAGACCATGATATAAGTGTGTTTTAGTGTCTTTTTGTGTTCTTTTAGAGTCTTTTACAGGTATAATCAGGTTTGGAGCATATTTGGTGATTATGGCACTTTTGGAGATATTTGGAGTGTTTGGCCGAGAGATAGAGTTCACTGTCCGAAACAGAGATATGCGTCGATCGATGCACTCTAGCATCGATCGTTGCACTAGCGAGATGGGCCGAAATTCGGCGGTTTATGAAGAGTCAAGATATTGCACTCTGATCCAGAAGTTCTTGATATTTACAAAGAAGCCCCTGGCCGAGATTAGACCTATATAATTAAGTTTTTGGTGTTTTATTTAGATACGCTTTTATAATTAAGAGCAGAGGATTTTTAGAGCTTTTGGGGCTGATCTGAACCTTTACTTCATCTGTATTTGGAGAAGATTTCGAACCCCTTTTATTCTTTATCTTCTATGCAATTTATTCATCATATGATTATGTTTTCATTATCTATGTCTGAGTAGATTCCTTGTTAGGTTTAGGGTTTCTCACATAGGATTTCATGACTTGCTAGACTTGTTTAATTCAGTTAAGGATTCATAACTATATCTGTTCTTCAATCTAATTGTGCTTAAAGCTAGTTCTAACCTGATCAATTAGAATCTAGATCTTAGGTTGCTAAATACGACACGAAAGTGTGGTTTAGGAATCTGAACTAATTAGGTTGAGCAATTAAACTTCTCGCAAACGAAAGTTTGGTTTAGGATAATTGTGAACATATCAAACTTGGAATTAATGCTAGTTTAATCTGTTAGTTCTCGCAAACGAAAGTTTGGTTTGCTGCACTTAGACTTAGAGAATTATCGCAAAGGAATTTTGTTAATTCTATATCTGTGTTTTGAGTTCTAGAATTGTGCTTAATTAGATCCTTGCTGAATGAACTGTCTGCTTGTCTGATTTCCTGAGAACGCCCTAGACTTAGCGCTCTTAATAACTTGTTTTCACAACCAATAATCTGTGCTTTCTGTTTACTTTCTCGCATTGCTTTTAATTCAATCACATTGCTTTCTTCCTAGTTAAATTTCCTATTCTTGAGCTATTGAATACCGGAGTCCCTGTGGATTCGATACCTATATACTACAACTACTGAACTGTGCACTTGCAGTTAGATATAGGATTAAAACCTGACACCTATCAAGTTTTTGGCGCCGTTTCCGGGGACTCTTTGAGTCTTCGATAGCTTAGAACCTAGGGTTTTTCTAGGATTTTTCGTTTTCTTTTCGTTTTTGTTTTTTTTTTTTTTTTAGCTACTGATTTTTGTCTGTTTTTCTCTCTGTCGCAGGTACCAATATCGCACTGCGTCGATCGTTGCACCCTAAGCATCGATCGTCACTAGGCGATTCAGAGATAGAAGCGATCGTTGCACTGATAGCATCGATCGTTGCTGGACGATTACAGACAGTTTATGCAGACGCAAAAAACTAGAAGTAATCTGAACTTGGACTTAGTTAATCTCGATCTTGAAGAACTTGGACGTCTAGAGAGAGAGCTAACATAAGAGAAAGAAGAGAAAGGATGGTGTGTGAGCTTTTGATTCTGGTAGTACGTGATGCTGAAGGTACCCTGAGGGACCGAGATAACAACCCATACAATGCTGCTTGGCAAAGGGTTGATGCTGAAGGGAATGTCATCCATGATCCTCCTGAGCAACAACAACAGGAGCAGAACCAGGGTCAAGGACAGGCCCAAGGTAGAGAGATGGTTGTACGAGAGAGGACTTTAGCTGACTACAACAGACCGGATGAGTTTCACGCAAACCGGTCAGCTTTAGTGCTTCCTGCTTTTGAGAGGAATGATTTTGAGATCAAAACCATCTACTACTCGCTGATGAGACAAAATGCATTTCATGGTTACCCAACGGAGCAGCCTATGGATCACATTGATTCGTTTGAGGACGTAGTCACTGGCATGAAGTATGATGGAGTCTGCCCGGATTATCTGTTCCTTAAGCTCTTTCCGCACAGTCTTGCTGGAGACGCTAGTGCATGGCTAAAGCAGCTGGCACCTGCTCAGTATACTACTTGGGCAGCCCTGAAGAGTGAGTTCCTGCGTCACTTTTATGATGATGCGCGTTCAGACCAGCCCAGACAGGACATACTCACCTTTTCCCAAGGAGCTGTGGAGCCTTTAAAGACTGCCTGGATGAGATTTAAGCAGTATCAGCGTGGCTGCCCACACCATGGATTCACTGAGGTTCAGTTGATTGGTATCTTCTTCAGAGGCATAGATCTTCAATATCAGTCTGCACTGGATAATTCCAGTAATGCTAACTTCAAAACCAGGACTCCTACACAAGCTAAGCAGTTGATTGAGAATCTAATAGGCAGCAACAGCTGCAAGACTACGGATGAGAGGAGGAAGAAATCTGGTGGAAGTGTAGAGAATTCTGATATAGCTGATATTAGATCTAGGCTGGACACAGTTTGCAATCTCATAGCAGGTAAGAAAGCTGTCCACTTTGCCCAAGATGTAGAAGTAATTCAAACTGAGGAAGACACTCAGGAGGAAGATGTGAATTACATAGGAGGTTCTGGATTCCAAGGTAATAGGTTTGGTAATCAACAGGGAAACAGATTCTTCAATGGAGGACAAACCAGTGGTTTTCAGAATACCTTTGGACAAGGTACTCAGAGAACCAATGGATCTGAAAGTAGAGTGGAGACGATGCTGAAACAGATGATGGAGAGTCAGACTAAGAATGCAGCAGATGTCAACGAGAAGATGGAAACAATCTACAGGGAGCTGAACGGAAAGTTTGAATATCTGAACACACACATGAAGGAACTTGATGCTAGAGTTGCAAGAACTGCTGGATATCCTCAAAGGGAAGATGGATATCTTCTAGGAAGGACTGATGCTAATCCCAAGTACCAATGCAATGCAGTGACGTTGAGGAGTGGTAAGGAGCTGTCATCTGGCCAGAAAAAGCAGTTAAGTGTTGAAGAACTCGAGGAAATTGAAGAGCTGGAAGATGAGATCCGCGATATTCGCAATGCGTCGATCGATGCATCTAAGCAACGATCGATGCAGAGTGAAATCAGGGAACCGAAAGTCGTAACACAGTCGCCTAGCATCGATCGATGCGACAAGAGCAACGATCGACACAAGGTGACTGCAGAAAGTTCGAAACCTGAGAAACCGAAACAGCCGACCGAAAGGGTATACAAGCCTAAGGTACCTTATCCCAAGAATCCCAGAAAGGCTAAGAATGATAGGCAGTATGCAAAGTGGAAGGAGTTCATAAAAAAGGTGAAAGTTGAAGTACCTTTGTTGGACTCCATGGAAACTTCTCCTATGATGAAAAGATGCCTTAAGGATATGATTGCTGGGAAATGGTCTGATGAGGAAAGTATAATGATGCTCAATGAGGTGTGCAGTGCAGTGGTTCAAGGCAGGATTCCCGAGAAGTTAAAGGATCCAGGAAGCTTCGTGTTAGATTGTGCCATCTAAAAAGAGAGATTCGAAAGGTCTCTATGCGATCTTGGTTCCAGTGTAAATCTTATGCCCCTCTCAGTTGCTAAAAGGCTTGGAATGACAGACTTTATACCCACTCGGATATCACTGGTTCTGGCAGATAGATCAATCAGGATTCCCGAAGGAGTAATAGAGGATGTGCCTATAATGGTTGGCAAATGTGTGATCCCTACTGATTTTGTGGTTCTACAATATGAACAGGAGCCAAAAGATCCATTGATTTTGGGCAGGTCTTTCTTAGCTACAGCTGGTGCAATGATTGACTGTCAGGGAGGTAAAATAGTTCTGAATGTAGGTTATCTGAAGATGAGTTTTGATATGAACAAGCTGGTAAAGAGACCAACAATCGACGGGTAGACCTTCTATGTGGACACATTGGGTGAATTGGCTGCCGAGTATTTTTACCAATCACATGATGAAGACCCACTAGAAAGGGCTTTACTGAGCTCTATATTGGAGTTGGAGTACCTGCAGGACGAGCCAGCAATGTGTTATATGAGGATGATGGATTCTGTTGAGGTTGCAATGCAGGTAGAAGTGTCTGACGCGACTTTGCAACGATTGACACTACCTAAGCATCGATCGTTGCAAGTCGACAGAGACTGGGCAGAGGAAAAAGCTCCGAAAATAGAGCTAAAACAACTTCCATCCGGGCTAAGGTACGCATTTCTTGGACCCAATTCAACTTATCCAGTGATTGTTAATGCTAGCTTGAACAACGCAGAGCTCACTTTACTGCTAAGCAATCTGCGCAAGCATCGCAAGGCTCTTGGCTATTCTCTTGCTGATATTTCAGGTATCTCACCGGAGCTGTGCATGCATCGGATACATCTTGAGGATGAATCCAAGACGTCTATCGAGCATCAGAGAAGACTTAATCCTAATCTGCAGGAAGTGGTTAAAAAGGAGATTATGAAATTCCTTGATGCCGGGAATATCTATCCTATCTCTGACAGTGATTGGGTGAGTCCAGTCCATGTAGTACCTAAGAAGGGTGGAGTTACAGTTGTGAAGAATGAGAAGAACGAGCTGATACCTACTAGGACTGTGACAGGACACAGGATGTGTATAGATTACAGGAAGCTGAATGCTGCTACCAGGAAGGATCATTTTCCCTTGCCTTTTATTGATCATATGCTTGATAGGTTAGCCAATCATCCTTACTATTGCTTCCTCGATGGCTACTCAGGTTTCTTTCAGATTCCCATCCATCCAGAGGATCAGGGAAAGACCACTTTCACTTGTCCATATGGGACATTTGCTTACCGTAGGATGCCTTTTGGACTCTGCAATGCACCAGCCACTTTCCAGAGATGCATGATGTCAATATTCACAGACATGATTGAGGACTTTATGGAAGTATTCATGGATGATTTCTCAGTATATGGATCATCCTATAATGAATGCTTAGATAATCTGTGTAAGGTTCTGACAAGATGTGAAGAGAAGCACTTAGTTCTTAATTGGGAGAAGTGTCATTTCATGGTCAGAGATGGCATTGTACTTGGACATAAAGTGTCTGAAGCAGGAATAAAGGTGGACCGCGCTAAGATTGAGGTAATGACCAACCTTCAGGTGCCTGATTCTGTTAAGTCTATTAGAAGCTTTCTTGGACATGCTGGCTTCTATAGACTGTTCATCAAAGATTTCAGCAAGATCGCTAGGCCACTAACTGCTTTGCTGTGTAAGGATACCAAATTTGAATTCAATGCAGATTGTCAAACTGCATTTGAACAGATTAAGCAGGCATTAGTGAGTGCTCCCATAGTTCAGCCACCGGATTGGGATCTGCCTTTTGAAGTTATGTGTGATGCAAGTGATTATGCTGTGGGAGCTGTTCTTGGGCAGAAGAAGGATAGAAAGCTTCATGCTATCTATTATGCCAGTAGGACACTGGATGATGCACAAAGAAACTATGCCACTACGAAGAAGGAGTTGTTGGCAGTTGTCTTTGCATTTGAGAAGTTTTGCCCTTATCTTGTTGGCTCAAAGGTGATTGTACACACTGATCATTCAGCCCTGAAGTATCTGATGCAGAAGAAAGATGCTAAGCCAAGATTGTTGAGATGGATTATGTTGCTTCAGGAGTTTGACATTGAAGTGAGGGATAAGAAAGGGGTTGAAAATGGAGTTGCTGACCATCTTTCAAGGATGCTGGTTGAGGAAGACGTGCCAATTAATGACTATTTGCCTAAAGAAAACGTCAATATGGTTGGGACAATGTTTCACACAGATTTGGACAGAAACCTGCAAAACTGTCGGATTAATCGCATTGAGTCGATCGATGCCATCTCGGCGTCGATCGATGCACCTATCGGGACAGCGACGATCGATGCGCTTCTCTGCGACGATCGTTGCAGTGCGGATGCAGATCCATAGACTTTTACAATTCAGATCGGAGGCTACGAGTTTGAGATTGATGCTGTCACAACAACTGATCGACCATGGTACGCAGATATAGCCAACTACCTGGCTGCAGAGACTGAACCAGATGATCTGAAAGGGTATGAGAAGAAGAGGTTCTTCAGAGAGCTTAGGCGATACTATTGGGATGAACCTTACCTCTATAAGCACTGTTCAGATGGCCTTTACAGAAGATGTGTTGCTGAATCAGAGGTTCCAGATATCCTATTCCACTGCCATGGATCAGATTATGCAGGACATTTTGCTACTTTTAAGACTGTGTCTAAAGTTTTGCAAGCAGGTTTCTGGTGGCCTACAATGTTTGCAGATACTCATTCCTTCATTTCTCATTGTGATGCCTGTCAGAGAAGAGGGAAAATCAGTAGGAAGCATGAGATGCCTCAGAATTTCATTCTTGAGGTTGAGGTTTTTGATTGCTGGGGCATAGACTTTATGGGTCCTTTTCCTTCATCTTATGGGAATAAATTCATCTTGGTTGCTGTAGATTATGTGTCTAAGTGGGTAGAAGCAATAGCTAGTCCAACCAATGATTCTTCATTAGTCATTAAGCTGTTTAAGTCCATCATATTCCCTAGATTTGGAGTACCTCGGATAGTGATTAGTGATGGAGGATCTCACTTTATTAATAAGGTCTTCGAGAAACTCCTAAGAAAACATGGAGTTCATCACCGAGTTGCTACTCCTTATCACCCTCACACTAGTGGACAAGTCGAGGTTTCTAACAGACAGATCAAGGAGATCTTAGAGAAGACAGTTGGGAAGACAAGAAAAGATTGGGCAGCTAAGCTTGATGATGCTTTATGGGCCTACAGGACTGCATTTAAGACGCCATTAGGGACTACTCCATTTCATTTGCTGTATGGAAAAGCATGTCATCTGCCAGTGGAACTTGAGCACAAAGCAGCGTGGGCTGTAAAGCAGATGAACTTTGACCTTAAATCAGCTGCAGAAAGGAGGTTGATACAGCTTAATGAGTTGGATGAGATTAGACATTTTGCCTATGAGAACTCAAAGCTGTACAAGGAGAGGACTAAGGCTTATCATGACAAGAAGATTGTTTCTAGACGGTTTGAGCCTAATGATCAGGTACTTCTATACAATTCTCGTTTGCATTTGTTTCCAGGTAAGCTGAAATCAAGATGGTCCGGTCCCTACACGATCAAAGAAGTGCGTCCATATGGAGCTGTCGTTCTAGTCGGCAAGGAAGGTAATAAGTTCGCTGTAAATGGACAGAGGGTAAAACATTATTGGGCTAAGGCCGAGATTCCAAGAGGTCAGATTCTGCCTCTGGATAATGCACCCTCTGCCTGAAAAATCTTGTCCGTCCGGTCAAGCTATTGACCTTAAACAAGCGCTGGGTGGGAGGCAACCCACCATTAGGTACTAGTGTTTTTCTACTTAATTTTTGGTGTTTTTGTTAGGATTTTACGTTTGTTTTTGTTTCTGGTGAGTTTATGATTGCAGGTCTCGGACGAAATCGCAGTGCGTCGATCGACACACTTCTGTGTCGATCGTCACAACACGATCGGAATCGCATTGCAGCGATCGTTGCGGTCCTGAGCAACGATCGACCATACACGAAAATCGCCAAGTAACGGTCGATGCACTTAGTGCAACGATCGATGCATGAGCGACAGAGGTAAACCCAACAGAACTCAAACAGAACTTTAACAATTTTTATTTTCTTTTTACCGATCCTTCGCTTGACACTACTGGGGACAGTGTGTCTTAAGTGTGGGGGAGGTGCTACTGACGTTTATCTTTTTGTTTTCTTAAGAGTCAGTCCATTTTTCAAAAATTTTTGTTTTATTGAGTCAAAATTGTTTAAGTAAGAAACTATGATTTTCTGAGAAGATTTACAAGACTTGCAGGAACTTAAGTAACCATTGGGATGAAGTTGCAGGATCTATCTCTGACTATTAGAAAACCCAGACACAGATCAACCTACTGGGAACACCCACATCACTTCAGGTATCAGAGGATCCTTTTACTGACTTCAATTTAATACTGACTTAGATTTCTCACCTAAGGGCTTGGTATACTTTGTGTTGGATTCCCTGTTAGTTCTGACACAGCCTGTCAACCTATCCTATTTAGTTCCCTTCTCCCCTTCTATAAAGTAAAAAAAAGTAATAAACTGAGGATGAGTTAGTAACTCCGAAGTGGTCATGAGAATAGTAGCAAACACTATTATCCCTTATGCATCCATGGAATGTGTCTAAAGTACACCCCATAACGGGAAGAACACTGATAAAAAAAAAAATGATACCCAATGTGGGAAAAATCAGTTGTTAAGGAAGGGAAAGAGAAGAAAGGGACTAGAGAAAGATAGTATGGTGGTCTAGAGCTGATAAGGTAAGAATCCATGTGCCCTTTGATCGATACTCCTTAGGTGAGACCGCACTTAAATACTTGCAGAAGTCAGTAGGGAGAATTTGAATGCTTGAATGTGATTGTGGAGTTTACTTAGGACAGTTTCTAAGTGTGGGGGAAGTACATGTTGGTCTTGATATCCTGTGATTGATTCTTTCAGTGGTTTACTAAGGGGAATCTGAGTATTGTAGCTTCTAGGATGAAATGAGTTTCTGAAGAGTTTTCAAACCTCTTCACCAAGCTTTAGTTCTCTGTTTTGCTTGAGGGCAAGCAAAGGCTAAGTGTGGGGGAGTTGATATATCATGGTTTTTACTAGTTTTAGACCATGATATAAGTGTGATTTAGTGTCTTTTTGTGTTCTTTTAGAGTCTTTTACAGGTATAATCAGGTTTGGAGCATATTTGGTGATTATGGCACTTTTTGGAGATATTTGGAGTGTTTGGCCGAGAGATAGAGTTCACTGTCCGAAACAGAGATATGCGTCGATCGATGCACTCTAGCATCGATCGTTGCACCAGCGAGATGGGCCGAAACTCGGCGGTTTATGAAGAGTCAAGATATTGCACTCTGATCCAGAAGTTCCTGATATTTACAAAGAAGCCCCTGGCCGATATTAGACCTATATAATTAAGTTTTTGGTGTTTTATTTAGATACGCTTTTATAATTAAGAGCAGAGGATTTTTAGAGCTTTGGGGCTGATCTGAACCTTTACTTCATCTGTATTTGGAGAAGATTTCGAACCCCTTTTATTCTTTATCTTCTATGCAATTTATTCATCATATGATTATGTTTTCATTATCTATGTCTGAGTAGATTCCTTGTTAGGTTTAGGGTTTCTCACATAGGATTTCATGACTTGCTAGACTTGTTTAATTCAGTTAAGGATTCATAACTATATCTGCTTTTCAATCTAATTGTGCTTAAAGCTAGTTCTAACCTGATCAATTAGAATCTAGATCTTTGGTTGCTAAATACGACACGGAAGTGTGGTTTAGGAATCTGAACTAATTAGGTTGAGCAATTAAACTTCTCGCAAACGAAAGTTTGGTTTAGGATAATTGTGAACATATCAAACTTGGAATTAATGCTAGTTTAATCTGTTAGTTCTCGCAAACGAAAGTTTGGTTTGCTGCACTTAGACTTAGAGAATTATCGCAAAGGAATTTGGTTAATTCTATATCTGTGTTTTGAGTTCTAGAACTGTGCTTAATTAGATCCTTGCTGAATGAATTGTCTGCTTGTCTGATTTCCTGAGAACGCCCTAGACTTAGCGCTCTTAATAACTTGTTTTCACAACCAATAATCTCTGCTTTCTGTTTACTTTCTCGCATTGCTTTTAATTCAATCATATTGCTTTCTTCCTAGTTAAATTTCCTGTTCTTGAGCTATTGAATACCGGAGTCCCTGTGGATTCGATACCTATATACTACAACTACTGAACTGTGCACTTGCAGTTAGATATAGGATTAAAACCTGACACCGCGAATCAAAAGGCAAGGTTACTATTGGCCGACAATGGCAACCGAATGCGAGTCCTTCTCCAACAAGTGCGACAAATGCCAAAAGCATGCACCAATTATCCACCAAGCGTCGGAGAAACTCTCCTCTATCTCATCACCATACCCATTCATGCGATGGGGAATGGACATTGTGGGACTGCTAGTCGCATCCGGCAAAAAGAAAGCTACGCACCTATTGGTGATGACGGACTACTTCACCAAGTGGATTGAAGCAGAGTCATACCAAAAAGTTAAGGACGTTCACGTTAAGGAGTTCGTCTGGTGAAACGTCGTTTGCCGACATGGACTACCCCACGAGATCGTCACCGATAACGGATCTCGGTTCATATCAAACACGTTCAAAGAGTTCTGCAGAACTTGGAACATAAAGCTGACTTACTCAACGCCGCGCTATCCCCAAGGAAACGGGCTAGCAGAAGCAGCTAACAAAGCGATTATGAACAGTCTCAAGAAAAGGCTCAACGAGTGCAAAACAACCTGGAGCGACGAGCTCCCGGCCGTACTATGGGCTTATCGAACTACCCCCCGCAAATCCACCGGCGAGACTCCATTCTCGCTGGCTTATGGGATCGAGGCGGTAGTACCAGCCGAAATCCTCGTGTCAAGCATCCGCAAGGAAGAATGCCCACGACAAGAAGAACTTAACAACAAGATGATAACTGACGAGCTCGACCTCGTCGACGAAAGAAGGAACCTCGCATTAGCTAGACTCCAGAATTACCAACAAGCCTCAGCTCGCTACTATGATTCCCGAATCAAAACTCGAAGGTTTCAAGTAGGAGAGCTCGTCTTACGGAAAGTGTTCGACCATAAAAAGGAAGAACACGCTGGAAAATTAGGAGCAAAGTGGGAAGGTCCTTACCAGGTCACCGACGTTGTGAAGGACGGGGTCTACCGACTCAAATCGGTAGAAACCCAGAAACCTAAACTACGACTTTGGAACATCATCAACCTCAAAAAGTATTTCCACTAGGAGTACATCAACATAATCGAACTACGAAATGGCTTGATCCCCTTAAAAGGGTACGTAGGCAGCTCGACTTCGAGCGCAGCCACCCCCCAAACACAAAGCTTCTACCAAGCTCAACGACTTCTGACGAAGTCATACTAGCTTATATTTCTGAAATCAAAATAAGTCTCCCAATTAAACGTCTCTTCCTATCGTAAAAGTTAGAGCCTTTATGTTGTGCAAAGTGATATGAAATTATCTCTTCCAAAAAACTAAAGCGATGTGAAATTATCTCTTCAAATAACGAAAGATATGAAATTATATCTTCAAAATCAAGCGATATGAAATTATCTCTTCAAAAATCAAGTGATATGAAATTATCTCTTCAAAAACAAGCGATATGAAATTATCCCTTCCAAGCGACTTGAAATGGCTTCTCCCAAAATCAAAGCGATATGAAATTATCCCTTCCGAAAGAATCTCCCGCAAACCTAAAATTCTCCCGACCTTACACAGCTCGAGAGAACTAGAGGGCCACCCTCTCCCTTTAAGCGAAAATGTCGAAGTCAAGGCAACCGGTCACACGGAAAGACCTCCGCGCACAACGAATCCTTGTAAGTCTACCCCGATTTATCATCCCCGTTAAACATCAAAAGAACTCGGACTCGAGTACGAACGACTTCGCGCTAAGGTGCTAAAACAGTAAAGTCTATGCTAAGGCATGAAAGACTCAAAAGAGATTCATTGAAAAGAGGACGCAATGTCCTCGAGTCCCAACACTAAAATAAAACAAAGCCCCCTCAGGCAAATAGATGTTCAAAAAAAAAAAAAAAAGAGGGCCCCTTGGGGGAACGACGGAACAATCAAAATTGCCGCGAGCGCGAGGAAGCCTCGTCTCCATCCTCCGCCTGATCACCGGTAGATGCAACCCCAGTCGGGAGGTTTGATCCGTATCGATCGGGGCGGGAAGCAGCCGGCGGCGGAGCGTGCGCCAAAATGACCGAATCGCTCGATACGGCCGGCAGGTTCAACTTGCTAACGCTAAAATCAGAGACCGTTGTGGAATTCATCTCTTCCATGGCCGTCCTCTTTTGGTCGGCCAACCTCAGCACTTCCCGAGTCAGGTCAAGCTCGCCGGAAGCAAACTCCGCGATGAGTTCGATATTGGCCAGGGTTTCTTGGAGGCGAATCTCAGCGTTGGTTTCAAGCTTCCGCCTCTCGCTCTTCTCCTTGACCTCTTTAAGGATTTCCAAGTATTCCTCGCTCATCTTCTTCCTCGCCTCGTGAGACGCGACCTTAATGTCGAAGTCCCTCCCCGCGAGGACTCTCTCCAGGTCGGCTCGATCTTGGGCAGCTTGCGCTATTGCGACTCGACTCGCTTCTTCGGCAGCCAGCGTCCGACCTTCAGCCGCCCGAACCCTCTGAGAAAGATCTTCCTCACGATTCTCGAGAACCAATAACCGGGCTTCCATTCCCTCGTACCTAGCCAATTTCCGTCCAAGCTCCTCCTCGCGAGCAAAGGAATCCTGCAGCTCCGCGGTCATAATGCGGGCCGACCTCTTGGCGGACTCGAGCTCGCCTATTTGCAATCTCTCGCGAATCTCGCGCTCCGACTGGGCCACAAGTCCGTTCGTAGCCTCCAGGAACTACATAAGCACACGAACTTTAAAAAATCTCTCGTACAAAAGAACGAGAACAAAGGATCACAATCGATACCTTCCCGGTGGCTTCCGCCATCCCGGTGTACAAAGCACCAAGGACCATGTCCCAACCGGCCGGAAGCCGAACGCATGTGGGTCCGAAGCGCCTTAATAAACGGGCCGCACCCCCGGGCGCCCCAACACTCTCGCTCGAACTGCTCGAGCTCACCTCCGTGTCGATCCTCCGACGCTTTGGTGCGGGGGGAAGGTTCCCACCCATACTTTGATCATTCGGTCTCCCCGAAACACTCGGACGAGGACCGCACAAAGTCGGCTCCCCATACGAGACCGGGTCCGCTCTCCGAACAACCGGAGGAGAAGGGATCCCCCTTGTCTCTGCGGCCGCATCGCAGGCCCCAGAGTTCGGAGGGATAACCAGGGAAGGGAGAGGAGAATCACACATGGCAAAAAGAGTGTGTTGCTTAGACTCCCGTCCCCCACCCTTTTTGCCAAATGCATAGGGTCCTTCCCGTTTCGGCGACTCCTCGATCTACGAGATAACTTCTCATGAGATGGAGTGCTAGCATCCGAACCCTCACCCAAAGAAGGGCGGCCCGTAGAATCATAAAAAAGGGGTTTAGACTCTTTCCAAATAACGACGAACAAAACGTCACGAACGGGAGACTCACCCTCTCCTGCCCGCTCGAATATACGAAGCGGAGGTCGGACGGCTCGAATCAGAGAAGCCCGAGGAGGTACAGGAGGAAACGGCAGGTCCCGAGAGATCCGATATCGGATCTGCGGAACCCCTCTTGGGTCGACCCTCAGGGTAGCCTGCACGCGCTCAACCGTGAAACTGTCCCAGTTGACGACACCTCTCCTCAGACGGGTTATTAAGGCCTCCGTGACGAGATTAAGGTCAAGCGATTCGGGAAACTCTGTAATACAGAACAAAACTGATCAGGAATCGGACCGACAACAACATAAAAGTAAGGGAGATGGGATCGAAAAGGAAACCAAGAGTCCTACCAACATTGGAAGCCCACCGCGAAGGAATGACCGAGCAGTCGAACTCTCCGACTGAGTGATGGGTCATCCTAAAGAAAAAATATTAGTCCCTCCATCCGTCCCTCAGCGGGAGACCGTCAAGGATCCTCCCAAACCGAGGAGAAAGACGATACGACCCAGGAAAGTGGGAATCTTGCTTCACCGAGCAAACCCGCATTAACTCCTCGGGGCCAAACTCAATTCCCTCCTCCGTGGCCCTGACTCCAAGTCCGATAACGTATCGAACGAAGTTCGGCGTCATCTGATAAAACGCCAGCTGGAGCTGGGCCAGCACTAAGAAAACAAGGCGGGGAATTGGGAAGAAGAGCTCACATTTTTCGAAATACGTGTAGGAGGCGCAGCAGTAGCCTTCTATGACCTTTTCGGGGGACACCGCCGGGGAAGGAATGACGATTTCGACTTCCGTCGGAATCCGGCAAAGCGCCCTTAACTGCTGAATATGGTCCACGGTTAACGAAGACGGCGGGTGCGGACCAAATGACCCTGCCGCCGCACTCGTACTCGCTCCCATAGGGTCTCTCAAAGCCATAACAGAAAATCTCCGGGAAAGGACTTTTTTCTGGCGACAGAGGAAATATGGAGAAAAACCTTAAACAAGAAAAAGACAGAATAAAAGTAAGGAGGCGAAGGGCTGCCTTCGACGATATATGTACGATTACTTATATCGGGAATCGTGCGCAGTATCGTCCGTACGACTCCCAAACTCGTATTAATTACTGAGAAAATCGAGATGGTTTGGACTTCTCGTTTTTCCTTAACTCTAACCGTCGATTTGAGATCAACGGTTGCGAGTGCACAGTAATTAGGTCACTTCATCAAAAGAATGAGCCCGAAAAGACTCTTCACAACCTTCGAATCTAAGCCATTGATGATCGACCGAATCTACGGTGAGCGATGAAATTCTCGAAACCAATACACGCAACAACCGCAGACGCGCTGAAAAGCGGTTCAACCCGTCCCACGCGCTCATTCCTAACCTTTGGATTAAAACAAGATCCACGGACGAGACGAAAGCAATCATTAGGCTTTCGATACTCAAGACACGTGCGCGTCTTCCCGAGAACGTCCACCGCCCATTAACCTCGACTTCTCGAAATCAATGGGCTGGGGGGCTATTGTTGGTACTGGATTTCCCTCTAGGAAATCCGGCCCATTAACAGATAAGATAAAGGCCCATATTCATGAGCCCGTTCCAGAATCAGAGACAAAAAGAAGAGCCGATGCCTTTGTTGGGCCCAAACGAGAGACGCCCCGACAAGGCCCGGACGATTCCGAAGCCGGAGACAATCGAGCTCGAGCTCGGCAGAAGATGACGTGGAGATAGAGCAACTCGGTCTTCGCTAGTTCAACTGAGCCACGCAAATCTCGGAGATCGTTACGACGGCGAGGCCGAAATATCGGAACAGAAAGATCAGAGTCGAGACTATTTAAAGAAGAAGTGGCGATCCATTCAAGATATTCCAACCCTAGTTAAGAACACTTCGACTAGATAGCTCGATTTCATACTTTGTACTCTCTTTTCGATTGTGTTTGTTCTATCTCGACGATCAATCTCAATAAAGTCTTTGATTCATAGGAAACTATACCATTTCTATATCCTAAAAGTCAAAATCCACGAATACAAATTCTTAGTGTGAATCCCGGATCTCACAATATACTACTACTAACTCCCTGGATCTTACCGTCATAGAGAAGACTGATCACAAATCCTTGTTGGATGAAGAAGATATTCTGGAAGAGTTAAAAGTTTTGCGGGTAATGTCAAAGAAGTATGTGAAGGTTTCTCCGGGAACAACTCTAAGCGAAGCAAGAAACATATTTAAAGACAGCCACCAAGAACTACCTTATAGTAGTTGTTGAAGATGAATTTCTAGCGGGAATCCTAACACACGGAGACATCAGACGTTACTTGTCCAGTAATGTATCTACAATCTTAGATGTAAGTAGTGAAACATAACAAACTCCTTCTCTTCTCTTTTTGCGGTTGAGCTGAATGAACTCTTTTGTCTTCTTGCAGGAGAATACATGTCCGGTATCTTCTGTGTGTACTAAGAAAATAACGTACAGAGGGCAAAAACGCGGTTTGCTTACTTGTTATTGTTGGAATTGTGTCCAGTAATCTCGGCACTGTCTCTAGAAAGTAAGAGTATGTCAATGATCAGACATAAGTCATATAATACTGGGGGTCATGATGGCTTGCTAGAGTCCGCTCATGATCTATAAGTCTTGGACTTATTACCTTTATTATATGATCCCATATGGGTCACACGCCTAAGCTTACAGGAAAATGTGTAGGAACGGATTGACAGAAGTACGGTAAAAGTGCTAGGCATTTACTGTACTTAGAGATTAAAGGGTTCAGCAATCGTGTGTCGATCGATACACAAGGTGTGTCGATCGACACAGTGCGTGAACGCCTAGGAAATAATAAGACCGAGAATTGGGCCCGAAAGCCCATGAGAACTAAGACAGGTTTTAAATGAATAAGACCTGACCTAGCTCTCCAATTCTCTCTAAGTCTGCGCCTCTCTCTCTCTCTCTGTCGCCTCCCTCCTCGTGGTCTAGCAGCCAGATTCCTTTGCGTGCGTGTGTGAACCTCTGGAGGAGTTATCCCTCGGTGGCTCTCTGATCTCTGACCATACCATCCCTTTCCGCTGCATAAACAGGTATAAGGTGAGATCAACAATTGTTTCTAATCAAGAGAACCTAGATCCGCATGTTTAGGATAATCTGAATCAGAGAATTGAATCAGGATTCATCTAAACATTCCTTCAGTGGTATCAGAGCTATTGGTTCTGGTTTTTCTTGTTTAGATTCATGTTTAGGATTGTTTAAAGAGGTGTTTTTGAATCAATCTACTGATAAGATTAAAACACTTAAGAAACAAGAATTGAATCCTAAACAAACAGTTGAAAAATCGCATGACCAAGCTATATTGATTTGGTATGCGACCTAAACTGATTTTTGCATCGACTGAGATCGCATTGCATCGATCGATGCAATGCATGGATCGATCGTTGCAACCGCGAGAGATTGACCACGATCGCATGGATCGATCAAACGATCGCATGGATCTCGCGAGAATCTCTCGGCCAAATCTGTTAACCGTTCGTGCACGCGTGAGAGCATCGATCGATGCAGGATCGATGCACGATCGATGCAGGATCGATGCTGAGAGCGTCGATCGATGCGGTTAGGATTTTGGCTCGGTTTAATTTAATTAAAACTTAAAAACGTCACGGTTTAATAAACAGACTTAATAAATTTATTAAGTTCTGGTTAAACCGGGATAAGAAATCCAAAGTCGAAAATTGGATTTTGTGCCTAAACCAGGATTTTCTAATTTGATTTGGTTGGACCAAATAAATTGAGAAAAATCCGGTTTAGTAAATAACCGGTTGACAATTGTGGTCATCGTAGTAATTAAAATTTGGTTAGACCAATTTTAATGAACCAGACCGGTTATGTCATTTAATTGGACAATTGGGTCATGTCTTGGACATGGACCAATTCTTGGGCCTCGGGCCAAGAAGTTAAAACAATTGGGCCAATTATTTGAGTCTTTCTTCAGATTATTTTAAAATTTATTTTATAAAATTATAAAGTCGATTTTAAATTAAAAGTTTCCGAAATTTTGAAATTAGAAAGTTTCTTAAAATAGAAGTTTCTAGATTTGCGGGTTTTGGATTTTAAAGAAATTTCTAAAGTTAGAAAGTTTCCGGTTTTAGAAAGTTTCCAATTTTAGAAAGTTTCCCAAAATAGCAGGTTTCCAAAATAGAAAGTTTCCCGAAATAGTAATCTTCTATTTTGGGAATGAAATTTTAATAAACCTACGAACCTCAAATAATATCAAGCGTTGGATGTCTTGCCCAGTCTATGTCAGCTGTCGAAGCCCATTCAATTGTATTCATGGCCTTACAGTGTGAGGGTGTATACTTTTGCGTGGATAAGACGGTTTGAGATTCATAAATGTCATTGGGAGTCCCAGACATTAATGATTACATGACTGTATAGTCTGGTTTTCTTGACTAGGCCATCGGGAGTCCCGGGCCTTGAGACATCAGAGTGGATTGGGCCTCGGGCCCAGATTCACAACCAAGAGTTATATCACGGATATAATTAGCCGACATAGGGCTTACCGATATAAGCTGAGGTTTGGTGACGGCCAGTGGCCCACTTTAATCTTAGTTATATGTGGATCTTGGAATCATTATATTCTATTGAGGGTAACTTATGTTATTGAATATAATGCGTGATTAATCATATTAAATATAATACGAGATTAATCATATTGAACATAATAACTAATAACCTTTTTATCTTATATATTTCAGTTATGACTACTACAAGCACACAAAACACATTCTCAATCCGGTCTGTTCTCGAGAAGGAGAAGCTGACTGGAACGAACTTCCTGACGTGGTCAAGGAACTTGAGGCTGGTCCTCAAGCAGGAGAAGAAGGATTATGTCCTTCGTGATCCTCTCCCCGAGAGGCCTGCTAACAATGCCGCCAGGACTCTGCATAATGCTTGGGAAAAGCATTCGTCAGATGAAAATGATGTGTATTGCCTTATGTTGGCGACAATGACTGGTGAGCTGCAAATGCAGTTCGAGAGTGTGTTGTCACCAATTGAGATAATGGCAAGCCTGAAATCGCTTTTTCAGGAGCAAGCAAGGACTGAGAGGTTTCAGACTGTTAAGAACCTCTTAGACTGTAAGTTGGCTGCGAATGCGGCAGTGAGTCCTCATGTCTTGAAGATGATGGGTTATCTCGATCATCTTCAGAAACTCGACTGTCCTATCAGCCAAGAACTTGCCTGCGACATCATTCTGCAGTCATTACCTGCAAGCTATGATCAGTTCATTCTGAACTTTAACATGCATGGCTTGAGTAAGACATTGCCTGAGCTTCACGGAATGCTCAAGACTGCAGAGCCCAACTTGAGGAAAACCGCCAAGGACCCCAATGTGCTTATGGTGCAAAAGGGCAAGGGGTTTAAGAAATCCTCTGCTAAGGATAAGGGAAAGGCCAAGGCTGTCCAAGTCGCGGACAAGGACACGCCAAAGCCCAAGCCCAAGTCCAAGGCTGGGCCAACTGACATATGCAGGTTCTGTAAAGAACCAGGGCATTGGAGGAGAGAATGTAAGAAATTCCAAGAAGGTCTAAAGGAATTGAAGAAGAAGACTCTCGAGACTTCTTCGACAGGTATTTTTGTTATAGAAGTTAATACAACTACTTCTGATAATACCTCATGGGTTATGGATACTGGTTGTGGGGCTCATATTTGTACTAATATGCAGGCACTCAGCAACAGTAGAAGGCTGAAGCAAGGACAAGTGGAGCTACGAGTTGGGAATGGAGCGAAAGTTCCAGCACTAGCTGTAGGCACATACTTGTTGTCTTTACCTTCGGGATTGATTTTAGAACTCAATAATTGTTATTTTGTACCTGCTATAAGCAGGAATATTATTTCAATTTCTTTGTTGGATTTGGAAGGTTATGATTTTTCAGTTAAGAATAAATTATGTTCCTTCAATCGCAACAATTTGTTCTATGGTTCTGCCCCTCTTACGAATGGGCTTTACATACTCGATCAATCCGCGCCAGTTTATAACATTAATACCAAACGGTTCAAACCTAATGAGGAGAACCGAACGTTTCTATGGCATTGTCGTTTAGGGCACATCAGCGAGAAACGCATCAAGAAGCTCCATTCGAATGGACTTCTTGGCTCATTTGACTTTGAGTCATGTGAGAAATGCGAATCCTGCATAATGGGCAAAATGACGCGGGCCCCCTTTAATAAACCTAACGAGAGGGCCAGTGACTTATTGGGCCTGATACACACTGACGTGTGTGGCCCAATGTCCACAAATGCAAGAGGAAACTATCAGTACTTCATTACCTTCACTGATGATTTCAGTAGGTATGGATATGTTTATTTAATGAAACATAAGTCTGAATCTTTTGAGAAGTTCAGAGAATTCCAAAATGAAGTACAAAACCAACTTGGTAAAAGCATTAAGGCTCTTCGGTCCGACCGAGGAGGAGAATACTTAAGCCAAGAATTCAGTGATCATCTAAGAGAGTGTGGGATCGTATCCCAACTCACTCCTCCCGGAACACCTCAATGGAATGGTGTGTCTGAGAGGAGAAATCGGACCTTATTGGATATGGTTCGATCTATGATGAGTCACACAGACCTTCCAATATCCCTTTGGGGATATGCTCTGCTAACAGCAGTGTTCACTCTAAATAGAGCGCCATCGAAAGCAGTAGCAAAGACACCATATGAATTATGGACTGGAGAAGCTCCAGTGCTGTCTTATCTCAGAATTTGGGGTTGTGAAACCTATGTCAAGAGATTGATCTCAGACAAGCTTACACCAAAATCTGACAAATGCTACTTCATTGGTTATCCACGGGAAACCAAGGCTTATTACTTCTATCTACGTTCCGAGAACAAGATCTTTGTTGCCCGGGATTGTAACTTTCTTGAGAGGGAGTTTCTCTCTAAGAAAGACAGTGGGAGTAAGGTACTGCTTGAAGAAATTCAAGATGAACAGGATACTGCTCAACCTAATGAGGAAGAGCAGCAGGAGGACCTACAAGAAATTGTAGAGCCTGAACCTGTAGTACCTGAAGTTCGAAGATCCGGGAGGATCCGTCACGAACCCGAGAGATATCAAGGATTCCTCGTGACTGACTGTCATGATCTTCTGATCATTGATGGTGATGAACCATCGAACTTCAATCAAGCCATGATGGGCCCAGATTCCTCAAAGTGGCGCAAGGCCACTGATTCCGAAATGGACTCCATGTCGGTCAACCAAGTGTTTTCGTTGGTTGACTTACCCGCTGGTGTAAAAGCCATCGAGTGCAAATGGATCTTCAAGAAGAAGATTGACGTGGATGGAAATGTCCAGATTTATAAAGCCAGGTTGGTGGCAAAAGGTTTCAGACAAGTTCACGGTGTGGATTACGATGAAACCTATTCACCAGTGGCTATGATGAAATCTATTCGGATTCTACTAGCAACTGCAGCTTTTCATGATTATGAAATTTGGCAGATGGACGTGAAAACCGCCTTCCTGAATGGTATTCTGGAAGAGGATGTGTATATGACACAACCTGACGGTTACATAGATCCAAAGAATGCTGGGAAAGTATACAAGCTTCATAAATCCATTTATGGATTGAAGCAAGCATCGAGGAGCTGGAATCTTCGTTTTGATGAAGCGATCAAGCAATTTGACTTCATCAGAAACGAAGAAGAACAATGCGTGTATAAGAAAACTAGTGGGAGCAAGATAGTATTTCTTATTCTGTATGTCGATGACATACTGCTTCTCGGAAACGACATTCCAATGCTGAAGTCCGTAAAGGACTGGCTTGGAAGTTGTTTTTCCATGAAAGACATGGGTGAAGCCGCATACGTTCTTGGAATCAGGATCTACCGGGATAGATCTAGAAGGCTGATAGGCTTGTGTCAAGATTCATACATTGACAAAGTCCTGCAAAGATTCAGCATGAAGGATTCCAAGAAGGGCTTCACGCCAATGGTACATGGCACAACGCTAAGCAAGAAGCAGAGCCCTACGACGGCTGCTGAGCTTGAGCGCATGAAGAATATTCCTTATGCATCTGCAATAGGATCAATCATGTATGCCATGATCTGTACTCGTCCTGATGTTGCTTATGCATTGAGCATGACGAGTAGATACCAGTCAAATCCAGGTGAAAACCATTGGATTGCCGTCAAGAACATCCTGAAGTATCTAAGACATACTAAGGACAAGTTCTTGGTATACGGTGGAAGTGATGTGCTTAAAGTCAGTGGATTCACGGACGCAAGTTTCCAGACAGACCAAGATGATTTCCGGTCACAGTCCGGTTATATCTTTTGTCTGAATGGCGGTGCAATCAGTTGGAGAAGCTCCAAGCAAGACACCGTTGCTGATTCCACTACAGAAGCTGAATATATCGCCGCCTCAGAAGCTGCGAAGGAAGCTGTTTGGATACGAAAGTTCATTATTGAACTAGGTGTGATACCAGATGCGGCTGAGCCTCTGGCACTATTTTGTGATAACAATGGTGCTATTGCTCAGGCAAAGGAACCAAGATCACACCAGAAATCCAAGCATGTTCTAAGAAGATTTCACTTGATACGTGACATCATTAATAGAAAGGAAGTCAAGATCAGCCGAGTTCAGACAGATGATAACGTCGCTGATCCGTTGACAAAGCCACTCCCAAGGCCTAAGCTCGAGTTTCTGACTGAAGCTGTAGGCATTAGAGACATTGAAATGTAATCTAAATTTGAGTGGGAGTTTGAGGGCTTTTATTTAGTTATTTGATATGTTCTTGTAAAACATTCTTATGTTTAATGAAATTATTATTTCAAGATTATTTTAACTGTGATGAAATAATCGTTCCAAAGTGATATAAACCATTTTATAGGTCATCGAAGTAAGTGACTTGATCTTGAGTCATCAAAGTCATTTAGCTTGATCATGAGACCCTATATTTGATAGATGGATTATATCATCCTGTCCCTAGTCGAAGGTTGTTGAAAATTGGAACACCAACAACCGTGAGAGACTGGATTGGTATGTGACTTATGACAAAGTCTCAGTGTGTCATAGATGCGCGGCATCAAAGTCAATACATAGGTGTATGTTGGGAACATACGACCGGACAAGACCCGATTATGAGAACTCTTCAGGATATTTATATCTGTGTCATAAGAGATTCTCACTACGACTATAGAGTATAGTCCTTAGACCTGAGTTCGCATGCATGTGACTGCACATGGACTGATGCACTTTGATCATTGTCTAACGCTATCGTTCTGCGATAGTTATAAGGACCTTGTTTGGGTACATTATGAAATGAGTAGTTTACAGTGATGGAATAAGACGGAATTTGTCCCTCCAATATAAATGGAGTGAATATCTCTAGGCCAATCGGAGATTTGAATACTGAAAATGCATGGCCATGCTCAAACGGACTGTCCCGAGTCGTTTGGATTGTCAGTATCGAATCAGAGTCCGATGAAAAAGATTAGGCTTTATAAGGATGACACCAATCTTGCCTTATGACTAATCGAGATATTGTGACAAAAGGATTATGAATACAGAGATTCCAGTACAAGTGGGAGATTGTTGGAATTGTGTCCAGTAATCTCGGCACTGTCTCTAGAAAGTAAGAGTATGTCAATGATCAGACATAAGTCATATAATACTGGGGGTCATGATGGCTTGCTAGAGTCCGCTCATGATCTATAAGTCTTGGACTTATTACCTTTATTATATGATCCCATATGGGTCACACGCCTAAGCTTACAGGAAAATGTGTAGGAACGGATTGACAGAAGTACGGTAAAAGTGCTAGGCATTTACTGTACTTAGAGATTAAAGGGTTCAGCAATCGTGTGTCGATCGATACACAAGGTGTGTCGATCGACACAGTGCGTGAACGCCTAGGAAATAATAAGACCGAGAATTGGGCCCGAAAGCCCATGAGAACTAAGACAGGTTTTAAATGAATAAGACCTGACCTAGCTCTCCAATTCTCTCTAAGTCTGCGCCTCTCTCTCTCTCTCTCTGTCGCCTCCCTCCTCGTGGTCTAGCAGCCAGATTCCTTTGCGTGCGTGTGTGAACCTCTGGAGGAGTTATCCCTCGGTGACTCTCTGATCTCTGACCATACCATCCCTTTCCGCTGCATAAACAGGTATAAGGTGAGATCAACAATTGTTTCTAATCAAGAGAACCTAGATCCGCATGTTTAGGATAATCTGAATCAGAGAATTGAATCAGGATTCATCTAAACATTCCTTCAGTTATCTAGACACGACGGTTGGTGTAGCGAAAGAGTTAATGGAGGCAAGAGGTGTGAAGCAATTACCTGTCGTAAAATATTATAGGATATAGAGTTTGGTTTACATTGGTTTACTCATATTGTATAGCTTGGTTATTAGCTTTGGTTTAGTCATAGTATTTAAACTCAATGTATCGTAAATTGTAAATCAAGTTGAGTGTTTATACAGAGATATTTTCTCTTCTTCTTCATCACAAATTCTCTCAACTTCCATGATCAATCACAAATGGTAAAATGGTATCAGAGCGTTGAGATCTAAAAACCTCAACCGATTCCTTTTTTCTTCCGCTAATTTCATCAAATTCATCTTCATCGAGCCCCAGTCTCATCGAATAGAGCTTCAATTTCTCTGAAACGAGCTTTGATTCTTCTTTTTCTTATCTTGATTATCAGATTCGAGTGCTGTTCTTTTTATTTCGAGACTGTATTTCCTCGATTGATCGTTTTTCATCTTCTTCGGATTGATCTGTCAGTCAAGCTTGAATCTCATCAAATCATCTTCATCGAGCCCCAATCTCTTCGAAACGAGCTCCAATTCCTCTGAATCGAGCTTAGATATCTTCATTTCTTAGCTTGATTATCAGATTCGAGTTCTATTCATTTGATTTCGAGATCGGCTTTCCTCGATATTCTGATTTGTTTTTCACTTCACGATCCATTTCTGTAGTTGATTCGAGCTTCTCCTTCCTATTTCCTGTGTGATTTGTGCTTATATCTCTCTGATCTGAGCTTAAATCGATGTCAACGGTGAAACCGCAAGGAGATTTCGCATATCCTACAACTACACCGGATTCGCTGAAGGTTTCATCACCGAAGGTTCTTGATGATCCTTCTGGTTCTTCAGATCGTGTGGATCTGGTTCAATCTCTCTCTGTGAGTTTGCTATTTGCAAATAGTCATCTGGAGCGAGAGTATTGGTTTGATTTCCCGATGGTTATTGTGAAGATGTTTCTGCGTATATCCAGTAGATCTGCCGTTGCGACGAGTTCTGCTCCTGTTCCCGGAGTTTGTCCTCGATTTGTCGCTGTGATGTGCTCGATTCCTGTTCCCGGAGTTTCTTTTGCCTTCACATCCGCGGAATTTCAAGATCCAGTTGATTCGCATCTCTTCCGTCATCGTGATGATCCTTTTGGTTCTTCGTCATCTCGAATTGCTTCTGATTGTCCAGGCCAGAGTAATCTTCGAGGTTCTGCACCGGATTCACCGGTAATCGCATCTCTAAAGTCTCGCGATAAGCCTTTTGGCTCTTTGTCATCTCGCGTTGCTTCAGATATACCACGGGAGAGTTGTTTCTCCTTCTGTTCATGGCGCACATACAGTGAAGTGGTATGCAGTTTTCTAATCCCCTTGCTCAGTGTAGATACATGTTCTGGAATGATCTCTGTAGAGTTTGGAAGTATCTGTGATGGTGAATGTATTGCTGCGTTCTGGCCTAGTTTCGGACGTAGATATGCACATAGAAAGGGGGAGCTTCACTTAGCTTTTATGCCAAATCTTGTGGAGTTTTGTGCTATTCATTTCTCTGAATCTCTGCACTCAGTCTATCAGCTTTGTGAAGTTGCTTTGATGTTTATCTCGCTCCATTGGCTGGTTTGTGATGAAAGCCTTAATTCCTCACGTGATTTTACAAGTCAGGGGGAGCTATGGTCAAGTAGCTCCAGTAGTTTGGATATTTTGATTCATGAAAATGGTGATTCTTGTCTTGCCATTTTCAATGGTTTGTTTTGTGTTGATCTGCTGTCTTTGGTGCTCATACAACATGGAGTTTTTGCTGAGTCTCAAGCTGAGACAAAATTGCAGAGGTTTACATTGGAGCTATTAGACGAGTTGCATCTCAGGTTGAGTCAAGCCATTAAAGATTTTCTGCATGATTCTATTGTTGAGCTGCTGCTGCAACAGTTTTCGCATCTGGTTCATCTTCATGAACAGAGCAACGATTATGGCTTCCTTGCCCATCAGACTTTAGACTTTGATTTTACTATGATTGTGGCTCATTCTGGTTGGTTAAGGTCTATACTTGATCTCCTTTACTGCTCTTTACCAAGACCACCAGAGGTTCCTTGTGGTTTCAGTTGATCTTCTAATTTCAACATTCCCCATTTCACAAGGTTTTCAAGTCCAAGATGCAAGTTCCTTACATCTTGAGGGGGAGTATTATAGGATATAGAGTTTGGTTTACATTGGTTTACTCATATTGTATAGCTTGGTTATTAGCTTTGGTTTAGTCATAGTATTTAAACTCAATGTATCGTAAATTGTAAATTAAGTTGAGTGTTTATACAGAGATATTTTCTCTTCTTCTTCATCACAAATTCTCTCAACTTCCATGATCAATCACAAATGGTAAAATAAAACGAAGTGAAGTAATTCACAAAGGGAAAAAAGGAATCTGACCGACCTTCTTCATTATGACTCCATCTGGACTTTTCTCAGGTATTACTCAAACCCTTTGTTGCTTGTCTGTGTTTCATATTTAGTGTATGTTTTTGTACATGAATTCAATCTTGAGCATCATAAGCAAAACGCACTTGTTAATTTTGTGGCAGAGATGAAATGAGTTGTAAGAGATTGGTCAACGAGCGGAGAAGATGATGACCTGGGTCGAGTTAATTGGTCTGGGTCGGGTTTAGTTTATTAGGTTTGGTTGGGTCTGTTGGTTTATGGTTTGATTTAATTTTCTCTAGGTTTAGGTTAAACGCAATTAGCTAGGATAAATGCATTTTATAACTTTTAAACGCATATTAGTAATTCTAATTACTTAGGTTTAATTATTATGCAGAGAAAAAAGTTTAGGTGTAATTAAGCATACGTTTTATAATTTAAGGGAGAATATCAAGAACTTGACAGTTCAGGAGGAAATAAGGAGAAGCAATACTATAAAAGGGGAAAAACCAGCCAACCCATATTTTGCAGGTGTAAGTAACTATTTGGTTTGGATGATTGTTCTTAATTTTTGTTGTTATGATTTTATCATGTTAGTTTCGTTTCTGCCATGATTTTTTGTATTATCAGTTAGAGGTTGGTTGCTATGGTTTTGATGTCCTCATCAGTGTTAGAAAATAACATTTTTTCTTCTTGTGGACTTTTATTTATTGCAAGTTAGCTGAATAATTATTTAATTCGTAGCCAAATTAGCGTATCTAAAGAATCAATATCTTGGGTAAATTTTTTCTTATATACCCTTTATGAATTAACTCAAAAGTTTTATTCAGTTAAGTTTTCAGTCTTGATGCGGGAGGAAAGTTCTCGAGGCGGAGTGAAAGTTCTTATTACATGAAAATAAATTTACAGTATACGCACCCACAATTACCTTTTCATGAAAGTTCATATTACATGGATTATTAATTTTAATTGCTGGTCAATCAGACTAGATAGAAGTAAACTGAAAAAATGGATGACGAGGAAAGCGATACGGTTTTGACGTTAATACTTAATGTTAAGTTTGGGTCCTCAGACAGATTCGGATATCCAGTTTTTTTTAGATATCTGGATATGCAATATCACTATCCGAATCCGGATCCGAATTACTTGAATATTCTGTTTTCGAATATCTGTAAAAATACCAGATATCAGCGGATATCCGAATCCGGTCCGAAATTTGATTAAATTTTTAAAATTTTATTATTTAAAAATTTTATTTAAATCAGACTGTTAAAAAATTTTAACGTACTAAACTGATTCACTAACTATTTTTTGTTTAATTTGGGCTTTAATAAATAGATCTCCTACTTTATTATTATTACGACCTTCGTAAATAAATTCAAACCCGTCAATGTTTCCTCTTGAACCAAACCATCTTAGCCACCAAATTTACTATTCGATAATGTTTTAGGAGGAAAAAAAACAATGAGATTGTTGCTTACAATAATCAATCGCTCATACTTTTTATTATCATTAAAACTAAAAAAAAATTATAAGAACGTATATAATATAAAACGGATATCATATATTCGGTTCTGAAATTTTCTATTATTCAGATCCAGACTTGTCGGATCCGTGATTTTACTATCCCGATCCGACACCCCCGATATCCGTTTTCTCGGAGCAGATCCGGAGCAGATCCCAAATCGGATCCGGATTCCGGATAATAATCCCAACCCTACTTAATGCACATATTTATTTTACCTATATTGTTTAATTATAAGCTCAATTTAGAAAATAATATTCAGGAATATTAGTTAAAAAAATATTAGTACTATAAATAACAAATTATCTTACAGTAAACAAGAACTTCCTAATATAAGGTATCTTCAACGGCCATCTTAAAGTCAAATATATTAAAAATAATAATACAACTAAGGAGGGAAATTTTATAGAAAAAATAATACCGTATATGACGGCCAACATCAAACAAAAAAATATAGATGGTCACAATTCTTAATAAGAGCAAAAGAGAGTACAACAAAGCACCCGACCTCCGCGCACGAGCGGAGATAGTAAATCAACTAGTTCATTTAACCCAATAAACCTTGACTATTGACTAATTTACCTATTACGTTATTATATTTTAAGTGTGTAATGTGTTTTAACCGTATTTTAATCAACTCACAATTCTCCATATATAGATTCATTTATATACGTTTTTAAATACTTATATATGCATATACGTCCTAGCATGCCGTTCTATATGTATGCAACACCCAATCAAGCAATCAAGAAAACTATCAATCAATTACCGATAAGCTAACTAGCATGCATCTCTTTAACCTAACCATTTAATTAGTTAACTGAGTTATTAATCAACCTAGCCGTTCTAACCAATTCAATCATCGAGGTATGCAACCTAAATCTACGGTTAATGAATCCAAGGTCTATATGCCATAATCTATATACAACACACAATGTAGCCGATTCACAGTGTTATCATGACAAGGGATGGGCGGATTGACGGAACCCACGAGACCCGAACTAAACCCTCTGCTACCCCGAACCCTCTCTCAAACCGATCCAACAAAAACCGCCTTGACTGGAGCTTAACTGATCTTGAACTTTATGCCACTAAAGAACCTAACTCCGTCAATCTTTTTCTAAATAAAAGAAATCCGGTTTATCGGAAAAATTATTACGTCGGAAAAATTCATTTTCCAAAATATTCTTGAGAACATTCCGGCGTAGTAATTTTTCTTTCCCATCATTCTTTTATTTATTTTCTTATTATTTTCTTATTATTATCTCTCTCTCTCTCTCTCTCTCTCTCTCTCTCTCTCTCTCTCTCTCTCTCTCTCTCTCTCTCTCTCTCTCTCTCTCTCTCTCTCTCTCTCTCTCTCTCTCTCTCTCTCTCTCTCTCCTCTTCTCCTACTCTCTATCTCTTCTCTTCTTCTTCTTTTCTTCTTTTCTTCTCGATGGGATGATTAAAATGAAAAGGATTGATCCTCTATTTCTAGCAATGAGAATAATCTAATATGGTGACATGTGACAATCTTCACTCCCTCTATCAGCCACGACATCAGGTAAAGAAATGAACAAGTTCAATGCACTCTTTGCTTCTTCTTTTAGCTGGCCACGCAACCACAAAAACAATTCATTGAATCCTTTCTCTTCTTTACCATACTGGTCACGTGATGAATCAGTTTAACTTGGGCAGCAAGTCTTCTCCTCTCTCCATGCCACGTCGATGACCAAGAACTAAGAGTTCATTGAACTCATTTCCATCCTTTCTTATTTTGACAAGTAATCACACATGTGATTCAATGTACTCTTGTTCTTGTTGTCTCCCTCTCAGCCACGTATACAACAGGTTGAGAAGATTCAAAGAATCCTTATTCTTCTTTACTTCATGTGAGGACATGAGAAGATAGCATGCATTGCATCTTCTCTTAACTTCTTCTCCAAGTTACAACATCACATGTTCAATCCAAAGTTCACGAATCTAAAAGAGATAGGTGGCGCCAGGGAGGAAAATATACTTGTCTCTTGGCGGTTCATTCTGGCCAAAAACATTGCACCAATCAGTTTCTAGAAGCTTCTTATTCCCGAACCATCCCGGCGTACCGATATGGCCAATTCCGAGTTTAATATTTTATAAAAACTCATAGATGATTCCATAAATCTTCCAAGCCATATAATCAGATTCTTGATAAATTTAAATGAATTTAGAAATTTGTATCGCCTCAAACGGACACCCATAGCTTCCGTTATGAAATTTACACGTTTTGTAGGTTCGATTGGTTTCCTTTCTCGATAGTCCGAAAAACTCATTTAAAGTCCGTTCTTGCCACTTATTATCTTCTAAATATTTTATTTACTTAAAATAGAAAAATTTGGCCCGTCCTAGCTTCCGGCTCGCATTTTGGTAAAATTACCAAAATGCCCCTCATCTTCTGAAAATTACGAAATTGCCTTGTATGATTTTTCTGTTGCTCGTTGACAAATTTTGAAAGACAGGGTATTACAGATCATTATGCTGTTGTATGTCTTGAGAGACAAGTTGATAGTTTATCATTACTTGAACTGAATTTGAGTTCACCAAGCTCAAAAGATTGTTCATTACAATCTGATTCTCAAGTTTCTAATTCAAGGTTAATATACTTGTCTTTGCCAAAGCCAAAGGTTAAAAATGCAGGTTCAGTTCATAACAAGGAAGAGGTCTTAACCAACAACATTCTTTTCGAAGAGGAGCCACCAAATCACACCATAATTCCACAAAACGTGGTATCGAAGGAGGCAGAACTCAACCAGAGTTTTGGTCAGGTAAATACCTCCTTGATTAAATGATATATCATGGTTTTTAGGTGTTTTGAGCCATGATATATGTACATAATCGAGTCTTTTACAGAGTCTTTCGAGTCCTTTAGGTGTTTTACAGGTTTTAGCACGTTTGGAGTTTATCTGGAGATTCTGGGAGCTTTTGGAGTGATTTTGCAGCATACATGGATTTCACAGAGTTCGCTGGGTGCGTCTGCACTTAGTGTCGGTCGACACCACTATAGGACGAAATTCCGACACGTCAAAAATACAAATTTTGGAGATTTGCAAAATTTACCCAGAAGTTTCTCATATTTACAAGAAGGCCCAAAACATGTTTTAGCTATTAATTAGGTTTTACAGCCACTTGTTAAGCTAAGTTTTATTCTAAGCTTTATTCTATAAGAGATTAGGAGATTTTGGGGCTGGTCTTGTACTCGAGAGAGAAGAGATTTCAAACCTTTTTTCTTATTCTATTGATTTATATGATTATTACTTTGATCATGTCTCTTGTTAGATTTAGGGATTCTCGTTAGGGATTTTAATGGAATATTAGATTGATTGATTAATTAGGATTCAAAACATTTAGTTCTTCATCTAGGTTGTTCTTAACGGTTAATCTAAATTAGTTACTTGGATTATTGATATCAGATTGATTAGCGCATCGAGAGTTGGTTAATTAATTAGAAAAGAACCTGTTGAGCAAGTTACATATTGCAAAGAGATTTGGCTTAGGGAATTTGTGAACGAAAGAACCTGAATTTAATGCATGTTTAGAACTCTAGAATTCGCAAAGAGATTTGGTTTTCTAGGTTGTTAGACATAGTTAGCATTCGCAGCGAGAGTTGGTTTGTTATATGATTGTGATTCTAGTTATAGAACATCGATATCTGAATCATGTTGATTGGTTGGTCTGTGTTCATGATTTCCTGAGAACTTCCCTAAGTCTAGCGCCTTTGTTAATTGATCACACACCGTTTGCTTACTTGTTCTGTTTACTGCTTTCACCTGTCTTGCTTAGCTTAATTCGACTGCATACAATCTATCGCGTGACCTTGAGTCTCTGTGGATTCGATACCCTTTATACTACGATTGCATATCTGTCCACTTGCAGTTAGAATAGGGATTAAAATTTGCTCTATCAAGTTTTTGGCGCCGTTGCTGGGGACTCATTGAGTTCGCCGATAGATTTTGTACTAGAATTTAGTCTAACTGTTTTATTTTCCTGTTTACTGACTCTTTTTCGTTTGTCTTTGTTCCTGCAGAGAAGAACGAGCGAGAGAACTTAGTGTCGATCGACATCACTGTCAGCGTCGATCGACACTCTTCGCGGAAGCAGTCTGATTTTTAGTGGATGCCAAATCGCCACACCAGAAGCAACCCAGACGATAAGCTTTTGAACCTCAGACTTGAGGAGCTTGCTAGGCTTGAGAGAATAAACAGGAAGGCTCAGAAATCTTCAAGGATGATGGATCGATTGATCTTGATTAGAGATGCAGAAGGTGTTCTGAGAGACTCGCGGAACAATCCCTGAACCTGAGCAACAGATTGTTAATCCACAAGCTGAAGCACCTCCAGCTAGGAGGACTCTTTCCGACTATAACAGACCTGATGAGTTCTACGCCAACAGGTCTACGATTGTACCTCCTGCTTTTGAGAGGAATGAGTTCGAGCTGAAGACTTCCTACTACACGCTTGTGGGACAACATCTCTTTCATGGACTTCCATATGGGCATCATATGGATCACATAGAGGACTTTGAGTCTTTGGTCACTGGGATGAAGCACAATGGAGTGAGCTATGACTACGTACACTGCAAGCCTTTTCCTCACTTTCTTGGAGGAGAAGCTGCTAATTGGCTGAAGCAGATTCCACCTGGGACTCTGACTACTTGGGATGCAGTGAAGAAGCAGCTCCTGCGACACTTCTATGATGATGCTAGGTCCGATCAGCTTAGACAGGATCTCTTGACCTTCAAGCAGGGATCTACAGAACCTTTTAGACAGCTTGGGTGAGATTCAAGAGGTACGAAAGAGATTGTCCACACCAAAGTTTCTCTGAGGTTCAGGTGCTGAGCATCTTTTTCAGAGGTGTGGATTTGTGGTATCAGATGGCTATGGACGCAACAAGTAATGGGAACTTCTACACTAAGTCTCCAGAAGAAGCCAAAGAGCTTATAGATAACTTGGTAACTAGCAATAGTGTCAAGAATGCTGATCTGGAGAGGCAGAAATCTGGTGGGAAAGCTGATAGCTCACAGATAGCTGAGATGAGAAACAAGATTGACTTTGTCCACAACATTCTGCTTGGGAAGAAACATCCACATGAAGCATCCGAAGCTGGAGAGTGTGCACAAGAGGCTGTGAATTACATTGGAGGGACTGGATCTCAAAAATATGGCACTCAGAAGCCTTTCCAGCAGCAGAGCAATTACTTCTCAAGGAACTATGAAGCTTCTTATTATCAGACACCTCCTGTTACTAATGCTCATGAGAGTAAGCTGGAAGCTATGATGGAGTAGATACTTGAGGGGCAGACAAAGACTACTGTTGACTTCAACAAGAAGATGGATGCCATCTACACTGATCTGAATGGAAAGTTTGAGTCTTTGAGCACCCATATGAAGCAACTGGATACACAAGTAGGCCAGCTTTCAGGTTCAATCAAGGGGAAGAATGTTCAGAACACCCACATCAATGCTATATCGGTTCAGATTGAAAATAGGCTGAATCATGAAAAAGGATTTTGAGTTAAGGTTGTGGAAATCGTGGAAAACATAGATGAATCCGAGCTTGCAGACTCAGCGTCGATCGACGCCCTTCAGTGTTGGTCGACACCCACTGAAACACCAGAGTTCGAGAGTTTCGACGGACCAAAATCGACCGAGATCGACATTGATCTTATGACTATAGCACTCAGTGTCGATCGACACCCTCTTAGTGTCGGTCGACATCTAGTTTCGACGGTAATTTTGAGTTCTCATTACGAACGGAAATCGACCCTACTCGACACGGAAGGATCGACAGGAAACAGCATCGACCGACACCAATTCAGCGTCGGTCGACATTACGGTTGGGCAGATCCAGTTTTGTCCAGGTCTGATGTTTTTGCTAAGGAGAGGGTCTACAAACCTCTTGTACCGTTCCCCAGAGTTCCTATGAGGTCTAAACATGAGCAGAATGTGGTCAAGTGCATGGTGGTGATGGATAAGGAGCTGAATGAAACTGCACCAACTGATGCCTCGCGAGTTCACCCTTGTGTGCAGAGATATGCGAAGAAGATGATCTCTACTGATGGAGATTTGAAAGAAGGGGTGATGATTGTATCTAAGCGAGTCAGTTGTGTGCTGCTGAATCAAATTCCAGAGAAGATTTCAGATCCAGGAGTCTTTGCGCTAGATTGCTCTATCTTCGAGGACAGCTTCAAACACTCTCTGTGTGATTTGGGATCTAGTGTGAATTTCATGCCATACTCTGTGGCTCTGAGATTGGGGTTGCTGGACTTCAAACGAACTAGGATTTCTGTTATCCTAGCTGATCGATCGAAAAGTATTCCTGAATAAGTTCTTGAGGACATCCCTATCAGAGTTGGAAACTACTTGATTCCGACAGACTTCATAGTGCTGAAATATGATACAGAATCGGATGATCCTCTGCTACTTGGCAGATCCTTCTTAGCTACAGCTGGAGCAGTAATTGATGTGAGGCACGGTTTGATTGATCTCCACCTGGGAGATAAGCCTCTCCACTTCAAGATGAACAAGCTGCGAAGATCTACCATTGATGGTCAAGCTTTTAGTGTTGAGGTAGAGCAAGAAGCTCAGATTTGTGAGGCTACAGTGTCTGATATTGGAGAAAAGACGATGGTGGTTCCTCATGATTCTACTCTAACATCTCCAGAGCCTGGAACTGCTCATAAGCAGAAAGCTCCAAACATCAGATCTCCACCAAAGAGAAGGTATGCATCTCATAAACTCAAATCTCCTAACTTCATTGCTGTGAATGCAGGAAAACGCTCTATCCCACCTAAGCTACGCTCCCGCACTGACTCTATTCCCTCATTCCTTGGCCGATCTCATGCTGCTACCGCTTACACACCGCCTTGGATGATAAGACTTTCGCAGAGGCACTAACAGCCTCTGTCGAACCCCTAGGAGCCTGATCTCCTACCCATAGTCAAGCTAATGACTAAAAACAAGCGCTAAGTGGGAGGCAACCCACTGTTGGGTCAGTTTTTCTTTTCTTTTTGATTTTTGGTTTTGTTTCTTTGATTTTTCTGGTTTTTGGTGTTTCAGAACGTGATGAACAGGATTGCAGACAGCAGTGTCGATCGACACCGAACTAGTGTCGGTCGACACCAAACTCGAAAACATGGACCATAATCGAGGACGCTCGATTCGGATCAGATTTGTGTCGACCAAAGCCTTGTGTCGTTCGACACTTGCTTTGTGCCGGTCGACACCAACCACGCTAACAGGTAAGGTTTCTGATTTTTCGAGCTTTTCGCTGGTTATACCTTGTTCTCCCGAGTCCAAGCTGTGATAACACTGGGGACAGTGTTGTTTAAGTGTGGGGGAGGTAGTTACTGACCACCGTTTGCTTTCGTTTCTTAGTGTCAGCCCTTTGTCTTCAAAATTGTTTTATTGAGTCAAAGTCAGTATGAAACCATGATTTTTCGAGGAAATTTTTGCTGGAACAGGAACTGAAGTGACCTTTGGACATACCTGCAGTAGCTTTATGACTGTTAGAAAACCACACACGGATCAACTTACCAAGGACACCCATATCTTCTCAGGTATTCAGAGGATCCACTACTAACTTCACCTCTAATCTTGATTTAATTTCTCACCTAGGGGCCTGGTATCTCTGGATTGGATTCCTCTGAAGTGCCTGACACAGCCTATAATCCTGTTTGAGTATGGTTCCCTTCTCCCCTCCTTTGAAAGTAAAAAGAAATAAACTGCGGATAAGCTAGTAGCTTCGAAGTGGTCACGGGAGTGGTAGAGACCCCTATTATCTCCTGTGTATCCATGGAAATATGTCCAATGTACACCCCGAATAAAAAGGGAAGAGCACTGATAGAAAAAAAATAAAATGATACCCAGTGGAGAAAAATCAGTTGCTAAGGGATAAAGGGAGAATAAAGGAACCAGAAACCGACAGTTTGGTGGTCAGGTACTGACTGGGTTGATTCCATGTGTCCTATGATCGATACTCCCTTTGTGAGACCGCACTTATTTATATACAGAGGTTAGTGTGGTGAATTTGGATGCTCTGTCTTGATTGTGGAGTTTACTTGGGACAATTGCTAAGTGTGGGGGAAGTACATTGTGGTATTGATCTCTGCAGGGATGTTTTCAGGTGGTTTACTAAGTGAATGTGGATGCGCCGTTCCTAAGACGAATTGAGTTTTTGTGTTTTCAAACCTCTTTTCCATACTTTGGTTTTCTGTTTGCTTGAGGGCAAGCAAAGGCCAAGTGTGGGGGAGTTGATATATCATGGTTTTTAGGTGTTTTGAGCCATGATATATGTACATAATCGAGTCTTTTATAGAGTATTTCGAGTCCTTTAGGTGTTTTAAAGGTTTTAGCACGTTTGGAGCTTATCTGGAGATTTGGGAGCTTTTGGAGTCATTTTGCAGCATACATGGATTTCACAGAGTTCGCTGGGTGCGTCTGCACTTAGTGTCGGTCGACACCACTAAAGGACGAAACTAAGCGTCAAAAATACATGTTTTGGAGATTTGCAAGATTTACCCAGAAGTTTCCCATATTTACAAGAAGGCCCAAAACGTGTTTTAGCTATTAATTCGGTTTTACAACCACTTGCTAGGCTAAGTTTTATTCTAAGCTTTATTCTATCAGAGATTAGGAGATTTTTGGGTTGGTCTTGTACTCGAGAGAGAAGAGATTTCGAACCCCTTTTTCTTATTCTATTGATTTATATGATTATTACTTTGATCATTTCTATTGTTATGATTGTCATGTCTAAGTAGTTCTCTTGTTAGATTTAGGGATTCTCGTTAGGGATTTTATGGAATATTAGACTGATTGATTAATTAGGATTCAAAACATCTAGTTCTTCATCTAGGTTGTTCTTAACGCTTAATCTAAATTAGCTACTTGGATTATTGATATCAGATTGATTAGCGCAGCGAGAGTTGGTTAATTAATTAGAAAAGAACCTGTTGAGAAAGTTACCTATTCGCAAAGAGATTTGGCCTAGGGAATTTGTGAACGAAAGAACCTAAATTTAATGCATGTTTAGAACTCTAGAATTCGCAAAGAGATTTGGTTTTCTAGGTTGTTAGACATAGTTAGCATTCGCAGCGAGAGTTGGTTTATTATATGATTGTGATTCTAGTTCTAGAACATCGATATCTAAATCATGTTGATTGGTTGATCTGTGTTCCTGATTTCCTGAGAATTTCCCTAAGTCTAGCGCCTTCGTTAATTGATCACACACCGTTTTCTTACTTGTTCTGTTTACTGCTTTCACCTGTCTTGCTTAGCTTAATTTGATTGCATACAATCTATCGCGTGAACTCGAGTCTATGTGGATTCGATGCCCTTTATACTACGATTGCATATCTGTGCACTTGCAGTTAGAATAGGGATAATTCTTGACCTCTCATTAAACAAGTCTTAGATGATATAAAAACATAGAACCACATCTTGAATGAACCAGCAATAGCAACCAAGAATAATTTGGGTATCAAAGGACCAACATGCTATAAGTGCCATAAGACATTTGCTGCAAATTGTTCCCTTAAGAGATTGTTGAAAGAAACTTCATTAGAAGATAAAAGAGAAATATCTAGAGAAAGTGATAGTTTATCTCATTTTGATCATTTAAATTCTAATTGAAGATTGTTCTGGGGCAGAAGAAGGATAAAAAAATTCATGCTGTCTATTATGCCAGCACAACACTAGATGATGCGCAGAGAAACTATGCCATTACAGAGAAGGAATTGTTGGCAATTGTCTTTGCCTTTGAGAATTTCCGCCCCTATCTGGTTGAATCTAAGGTGATAGTACATACAAACCATTCAGCTCTGAAGTACTTGATGCAGAAGAAGGATGCAAAGCCAAGGCTTTTGAGATGGATTCTCCTTCTTCAAGAGTTTGATATTGAGGTCAAGGACAAAAATGGAGTTGAAAATGGAGTTGATGATCACCTTTCAAGGATCAGGGTGGAACAAGACGTTCCTATTGATGATTTCCTACCTGAGGAGAACGTCAATTTGATTGAGACAGTAGTTTAGGGCTGAATTGGAGGAGAATTTGTAGAACAGCCGGATTACAGAGAACGCATCGATTGACGTAACCCTTGCGACGATCAACGCAGTTTGGGTAGAGAGTGAGTCGATCGATGCACACCTATGCGTCGGTCGACACAAGGCGATTACGAACCCAAAACCTCTGAAGGTTCAGATTGGTCACAACAACATGAATCTCTACGATGTCTCGACGCCCAATCGACCATGGTTTGCTGATATTGCGAATTACCTGGCGTTGGTCGACACATGGTTGAATGGAGTAAAAAACCACAAAGCCGTAAGTTCAGAGCATTGGAACAACGGGAAATTCAAGTCCGAAGAGATTCAGAAACGAAGTGAACCGATCGACGCGGTCATGTGCGTTGATCAGTGCAAGAGGTGGAAACCGCGGGAAAAATAAAGAATTTTGCTGTAAGGTATTGCGGTTCAGCTTGCGGAGGTAATCAAACCGCAGGAAGATAAGAAACAAAGTGCGTCGATCGTCGCGGTACGTTCCAATCAGAATAACATAGAAAGGTACGTTCTTAAAACGGCGGTCTAATTGAACCAACCCGGTTCATTAAGTCGTGATATGCGACGACCGACACACTCCAACGAGGTAATATTCCTTTCTTCCTTTTTCTTCTTCCTCATTTCTATTTTTCTCCCTTTCGCGAACCCGAACCCTAAAATCGCCTCCACTCCCATTTCTTCAATTCTTCATCATTTTCGGTGATTCCAAAGCCTAACTTGCTCGATTTTGTACCCTCTTTCCATTTCCACACTCTATTTGATCGATCTGCAAGGTATGTGCTCAAAATACCATCCTTTTTATTTCAGCCCTAAGGTGAAAAATTCGAAATTCATCACGTTTTTGGTTGATTCATGTATATTGATGCTTGTTTTAGGTTAATAGTGATGAATTTTTGGTGCCTTAGTGAATGCATGGACATATTTCACAAGTTTTCCTAAAATTTCCGATTTGACGACGAACACTTGCGATTCCGTGATTTAGGTGAACTTAGGACGAATTTAGAGGAATTGAGACTAGTTTTGCTACTGCTGATGGTTGCATGTACTGATTGAGACTTATTTGGTTGCGTTTGTTGATCTTAGAGCTTTGTCTTAAATTGAAAGTTTGTTTTCTTGTGTCTTTGATCGCAGATGCCTCCAAGAAAGTGCAGAATGTCACATATGACTCTTATGTGCATGTTGACTGGCTCTCACGCGAGCGATACAAGCTCCTTGCATAAAGAGTGGGTGAATGATCCTATGACAGAATCAGAGAGTGCTGAATGCACTGATAGGGACATATCTGAGCAGTGGGATGAGTATTATACATTATTCTACAATGCTTGGCTCGACATGGGCATCGAGCCTACACGATTTTCTCATTACAAGACTTGTTAGATGCTGGGTATCACAGAGGATGTGCAGAGGTTGGTACAGAGGATAGGGTTGGGAATAATGCCTATGAGGAGTTATGAGCTTTACCCAGGCTTGGTCAGACAGTTGTTGTCTACCTTAGACGTGTACTACATTAATGAGATGCGCAAGAGAGAATATGAAGAGACCTTAACCTTCATGTGTATAGGAGTCATGTGCCGCATTTTTGATTCTAGACCTCCGCCGCATCTACGGGTTCAGTTTGGAGCCTATTCCTTGCGTTCTCATTGCTCAGTGGGATGACTCAAACACTCAGTTCTTTTGGTCTCATTTTGGGAACGAGCAATACAACACGCGAGTGTCCAAGTAGACAACTATACGACATCCGGTCATGAGGTATGTCGTGCGCATTTTGGGATACACATTGTTATGCAAGTCTGAAGCAAACAAGATGAGGAAGAAAGAGCTTATGATGCTATACACTGGAATGAGTTACTAGTTCGAGGCCACTGCCTTGACTGATCCTGCGCCTGGGCTTAATATGGGAGCAATCTTCTGATATGCTAGAGTTTATTTCCCTAAGTTACACTGCAAGTGCACATGCAAATGTAGTATGTAGGGGTCGAACCACAGAGACTCAAGGGATCTTGCGATAGACTATAAAATGTCGAGTTAAGCTAGGCGATGTAATCAAGAATATTAAAAAAAACAGAAAGTAAATCAGTAGAAAATATTGATTGTTTATCAAATACTAAAAGCGCTAGGTCAAGGGAATTCTCAGGAAATCATGGCATGCAGATCAAATATCAGTCAAGATCGAATTAAGAACCGTTCTAGAACTCAAACACGAATATAGAACTAACCAACTTTCGTTGCGAGAATTCACTAAGTCTAAACCCTAGAAATCCAAATTTCTTTGCAATTCCTAACAGATTATACTAGCCTTAGGTGCAGGTTCGATTAGTTCACAATTCAATTAAATCAAATTTCTTGGCAGATAATAATTGCTCAACCTAAATAGTTCAGTTTCTAAATTACACTTTCGTGTCAATTTATAAATCCTAGATTAAGATTCTAAGTGATCAAGTTAGAAACTAGTATTAAGCACAATTCAGGTTGAAGAACTAACAAGTTATGAATCCTAACTGATTGATTTAATCTAGCAAAAGTCATGAAAACCCTTTTGAGAATCCCTAAACCTAACAATGAATTTACTCAGACATGATCAATGAAACAGAAATCATAATATGAATAAATTGCATTAAAGAGAAAGTAGAGAATGAAAAGGGGTTCGAAATCTTCTCCAAAAAGCAGTACATAGAATGATCAGCCCCAAAACTCCAAAACTCTCTATAGCTAAAAGTATGAATGTGTAATCTAAACAAAATACCAAAAACTTAATAATAAAGTGCTAAACACGTCTTGTGGCTCTTTTGTAAATACTGAAACTTTTGGGCAGAAACTGTAAATCTTCAATTCTTCAACTTCTGGGTGTTTCTGCGTGTTGGCGAGCTATGTCGATCGACGCAGTGATGCAACTCCAAAACTTGCCCAGAAAGCTCCCATATCTTCCAAAATCCTCCAAACGTGCATAATCCTAATAAACACCTGAAAAGACTCGAAAGACACTACGAAAGACTTAAATATATACTTATATCATGGCTTAAAACAGGTAAAAACCATGATATATCAACTCCCACTACACTTAGCCTTTGCTTGCCCTCAAACAAAACTGAAAACCAAAATGCGGTGAAGAGGTTTGAAAAACTTTAGAAACTCGTTTCATCTTAGAAGTACCACACTCAGATTCCCCTTAATAAACCACATGAAAAATGCACTTGCAGACATCAAGACCAACATATAATTCCCTCATACTTAGTAACTGTCCTAAGTAAACTCCACAATCATATTCAGAGCATTCAAATTCACCATACTGACTTCTGTAATATAATAAGTGCGGTTTAACCTAGGGAGTATCAATCAAAGAACACATGGATTCTTACTCTGTTAGCACCTGACCACCATACTATCATTTTCTGGTTCGTTTCTTCTCCTTTTTCTTCCTTGGCAACTGTTTTTTCCCCATTAGGTATCATTTTTTTTTATCAGTGCTCTTCCCGCATTGGGGTGTACTTTGGACACATTCCATAGATGCACATGAGGTAATAAGGGTCTCTACCACTCCCGCGACCACTTAAGAGCTACTAGCTCATCCGCAGTTTATCTCTCTTTTTTTTTACATTAAGAAAGGGGAGAAAAGAACCATACTTGGACATGTTTACAAGATGTGTCAGGACTAACAGAGGAATCCGACTCAAAGTATACCAAGCCCCTAGGTGAGAAAATTAAATCAAGTTAAAGTGAAGTCAGTAATGGATCCTATGATTACCTGATGTGATTTGGGTGTTCTAATAGTCATAGATTATCTGCAATCTCATTCCAATGGTTACTAAGGTTCCTGCAAGTAAGGTGATTTCTTCAAAAACTCATTGTTTCCTACTAAATTGTTTTGGCTCAATAAAACAGACACAACTGACTCTAAGAAAAGAAAAAGATTATGTCAGTACTACCTCCCCCACATTTGAAACACACTGTCAGTGGAATCAAGCTTAGGATTGGTAAAAGAAGAAAAGTGGATTGAATGTATTGTGTTATGGCGATTTTTACCTTTCACGCTTCTGCGTCGATCGCTGCACAGGACCGCAACGATCGATGCAGTGCTCTTAGACGTGTGAATCGATCGACACACAGGATCGTGTCAATCGACGCACTGCGAGTCTTGTTCTGAGAATTTTCGCAGACAGCATTGTTCCGTGATAAATCACTAAAACTCAACCTGTAAGCTATAACAACCAAAGACAACCCAAAAATCAAAGCAACAGATAGTCATAACATCAAAATACATCAATCCTAGAGCATACGTACTGACACAGACTCAAGAAAAACATCAAAATGACTCAAAGAAAAGAAAAAATAAAGAGTGAAAGAAAAGTACAGAACCAAATGTCTAGGAAACATGGAACCAGAAATCAGATATCATCGCCCTCAGACTCATCGTTAATACAACTATAAGGATCAGAGCAATTGGTCTCAGGAGTGGGAGCTCGTTTGCGCCTCTGAACATGTATAGGCTGATGCACACTAGGCTGACATCTGCAGGAACAACTAGCTATCATCTCCCAAATGCTCTTCAACCTGTCATTCACCAAGGTCTGAAAAACGCCTTGGGACATCTCAGCAGGGTCCATCGGTGGATCCGTATATGGAACAAGAATGAATTCAGTAGCAGCATAAGAGGAGGGTCCAGGCGCAGAAGATGGTCCCGATGCTGATGAAGAAGAGGCACCCAGAGGGTTAACAACTGTAGGGACTCTGCGTAGCAGGTTCCTGTCAGGCTCAAAGCGCAAAGATGGGAAAGTATCAATCCTCGTGAGCTTAGCTGAAGGAAGCTTCACACACCACTCTCTCAACTCTCTATCATGAAACACACACAGCTTTCCTTCATTCATCCAAGTCGTGCTCCTCAGGTGAGCTTCGTCCATCCTTAATCTCTTGTTAACACACTCTCTCCCAACCGTAGAGATCCTGAAATGCTGAAAGATGGGAGTAAGCAAACTCCCCACAGTCTCAACTTTCTTGCCTGCAAATGCCTTGGTCTTCAAATCACATACCTGATCAAATACTGCTCCCATGTTGAGCTCAGGCGCCGGATCAGTCAACGGTGTGTCCTTAAACAAGTGTCTCACACCAGTGAATAACAACTGCAGCTCCAACTTTCTCTGCTTGTTCACCTCAGTCTTGCACAACAAAGTGTATCCCAAAATGCTTCCAACATATCGCAGGACTGGATGTCGTAACTTTATCTGCATGGAGAATCGCGAGTTGTACACTTCCCATCCAATGTGGTCCCAAAAGTACTGACAGCTCGCACTATCCCACTCACCAATAAGAGTGCATCGAGTGGGCTTCACATTGAAACCATAGAGCCTGCAAAGATGAAGAATCGAGATGCGGTATCTGACTCCCATGCACATAAAAGTGAACATCCCCTCTCTAGCTCTCCTGCGTATCGGATCAGTGTAGTACACTCTGTAGGTCGACAACAGCTGTCTGACCAAGTCTGGATAGAGTTCGTAACTGCGCATAGCTGTAGTCCCTAAGCCTATCTGTCTCACCAATCGCAGGACATCCTCAGTGAGGCCTAACATCTGACAATTCCTATAGTTTGTAAACCGTGTGGGCTTGATGATCATACTCTGCCAAGCATTTTAGAACAACGTGTCATACTCATCCCAAGTCTCAGAGATCGGTCTATCTGTGCAATTTGCACTCTCAGTCACTGTCTTCAGATCATCGTCCCACTATTTGTTCATAGGAATGTGGTCCTTCTCTGATTTTGGCAAATGGGCCTGTATCGCGCCAGGAATGCGAGTATAAGGTGTGGGCGGTGAAGAAGCACGTACGAACCAGGAAGGAGGCGCATCAGAGGCAGCATGTACATTCCTTCTCTTCTTTGGAGCCATCTGCGATCAAAGACACAAGAAAAATCAAACTTGCGATTAAGCCAAGGCACTAAGATCAACAAATGTAACCATATCAGTGTCTATCATCTCATTCAACCATCATCAACAGAAAAACCAGTATCAATTACTTCCAATTCGTTCTATATTTGCCCTAAATCAGAAAATGGCAAATGTTCTTCATCGAATCGAAGATTCTCTACAAACTTGCAAAATCTGTCCATGGAAGTACCAACGCAACACCGAAATCATCACTAGCAAGCCTAAACAGGCATCAATATACCGTCAATAAGTGAAAATCATGATGAATTTCGATCTTTTGACCTTAAGGCCGAAATGAGAAACAAGGGAATTCATAACACATACGTCAAAATCGGTGCAAATGAGTGAAAGAAATGGAAAAAGAGTGAAAATCGAGTGGAATGAGCACTTGAATCACTGAAAACAAGCAAGAAATGAAGAAATTGGGTGATGGGCGATTTTAGGGTTCGCGTTCGCGAATTGGGAGAAATGAGGAAGAAGGATAAAGAAGAAGGATTCAGAGTACTTACCTCGTGCGTGCTTGCGTTGATTGACGCAAATGATGCAACGATCGTCGCAAATCGTGATTGGTTGAACCAATCGGATTTCCGGTTTAGTACTCTTACCTTTACTTTCTGATTAAACCAGGTGTGTCGATCGACGCACAGGACCGCGACGATCGACACACATCGTACTCCATTCTTCCTGTGGTTTGGTTCCCTCCGTTGGATGAGCTGCAATTGAACCGGCATAAATCAATTTATCTCCCGCGGTTTACATTCCTGCATCGATCGTTGCACAGGACGCAACGATCGACGCAGTGCGATTCCCGGTTTCCAGACTTAACTTTGTACGACAAAAACACCAAAAACGAAAAAATCAAGTAAAATCCTAACAAAAACACCTAAAAGAGTATGTACAGACTTACCATTGGGTTGCCTCCCACTCAACGCTCTTTTAACGTCACTAGCTTGACTATTCTGCGATCGGACAGAGGGTGCATCAAGCAGAGGCAGAATCTGACCTCTTGGAATTTCGGCCTTAGCCCAATAATGCTTCACCATCTGTCCATTGACAGTTAATTCCTTACCTTCTGAGCTTATAAGAACAACATCACCATACGGACGCACCTCCTTGATCATGAAAGGACCAGACCATCTAGAACGCAACTTACCAGGAAACAATTGCAAACGTGAATTATACAGTTGTACTTGATCATTAGGCTCAAACTGTCTGAAGAAATCTTTCTTGATATGCCTTAGTCCTCTCCTTGTACAGTTTTGAATTCTCATAGGCATGATGCCTAATCTCATCCAACTCATTCAGATGCACCAATCTCCTTTCTGTTGCACGTTTCAGGTCGAAGTTCATCTGCTTCACAGCCTATGCTGCCTTATGCTCAAGCTCAATTGGAAGGTGGCATGATTTCCCATACAGAAGATGAAACGGAGTAGTCCCAAGTGGCGTCTTAAACGCAGTCCTATAGGCCCATAACGCATCATCCAGCTATTTAGACCAATCCTTCCTTGTCTTTCCAACTGTCTTCTCCAAGATTTGTCTGTTAGAGACCTCAACTTACCCACTAGTCTGAGGATGATAAGGAGTAGCAACGCGATGATGAACACCATGCTTCTCTAGCAGCTTCTCAAATACCTTGTTGATAAAGTGAGATCCTCCATCACTTATCACAATCCGAGGCACTCCAAATCTAGGGAAAATGGTTGTCTTAAACAACTTAAGAACCACCAAAGAATCATTGGTTGGGATACCTATCGCTTCCATCCACTTAAGCACATAATCCACAGCAACCAAAATGAACTTATTCCCATGAGATGAGCGAAAAGGACCCATGAAATCAATGCCCCAGCAATCGAAAACCTCAACCTCAAGAATGAAATTCTGAGGCACCTCATGCTTCTTACTGATCTTTCCTCTCCTTTGACAGGCATCACACTGAGAGACAAAAGAATGAGCATCTCTGAACATAGTAGGACACCAGAAGCCTGCTTTCAGAATCTTAGACACAGTCTTAAAAGTAGCAAAGTGTCCAGCTTAATCAGATCCTTGGCAGTGAAATAGAACGTTTGGAACCTTTGATTCTGCAATGCATCTCCCGTAGATCCCATCCGAATAGTGCTTGTATAGGTAAGGTTCTTCCCAACAGAACCTCTTGAGTTCTCTGAAGAACTTCTTCTTTGCATACCCCTTGAGATCATCTGGTTCAGTCTCTGCATCCTGGTAATTCGCAATATCAGCAAACCAGGACGATCGAGCGTCAAAACTGCGTAAAGATCGATGTCGTTCTGTCCAACTTGAACCTTCATAGGTTCTGGGTTCGTAGGCGCATTGTGTCGATCGACGCACAAGTCCGCATCGATCGACTCAACTCGGATATGTGCATTGATCGTTGCCAAGATGGCATCGATGGACGCATGTTCTGTAATCCGACAGTTTCGTAAGTTTCTGTCCAAATCCGTCCTAAACACTGTCTCAATCATATTGACGTTCTCCTCAGGTAGGAAATCATCAATGGGGACGTATTCTTCAACCCTGATCCTTGACAGATGATCAGCAACTCCGTTTTCAACTCCCTTCTTGTCTTTAACCTCAATGTCAAACTCTTGAAGAAGGAGAATCCATCTCAGAAGCCTCGGCTTAGCATCCTTCTTCTGCCTCAAATACTTTAGAGTTGAATGATCCGTAAGCACTATGACCTTAAATCCAATCAGATAGGGGGAAAATTTCTCAAAGGCAAAGACAACTGCCAACAACTCATTCTCTCTAGTAGCATAGTTTCTCTACGCATCATCTAGTGTTCTGCTGGCATAATAGATAACATGAAGTTTCTTGTCCTTCTTCTGCTCCAAACAGCTCCAACAGCAAAATGGCTCGCATCGCACATAACCTCAAAAGGTAAATCCCAATCTGTTGGTTGTACTATAGGAGCACTCACTAATGCTTGCTTGATCTGTTTAAATGCAGTCTGGCAATCTGCAGTGAACTCAAATTTCATATCCTTACACAGCAAAGCAGTTAGTGGTCTAGCAATCTTACTGAAATCCTTGATGAACCTTCTGTAGAACACATCATGTCCAAGAAAACTCCTCACAGACATTACAGAATCAGGCGCCTGAAGGCTGGTCATTACCTCTATCTTGGCGCGATAAACTTCTATCCCAGCTTCAGATACTCTATGCCCAATAACAATACCATATTTGACCATAAAATGGCACTTTTCCCAATTCAGAACCAAGTGCTTTTCCTCACATCTAGCTAGCACCTTTCACATATTATCCAAGCACTCATGATAAGATGACCTATAAACAGAAAAGTCATCCATAAACACCTCCATAAAGTCCTCAATCATATCAGTAAAAATGGACATCATACATCTCTGGAAGGTGGCTGGTGCATTACAAAGTCCAAAAGGCATTCTGCGGTATGCAAAATTACCATGGGGACATGTAAAAGTAGTCTTTCCCTGATCCTCTGGATGGATGGGAATCTAAAAGAAGCTAGAGTACCCATCAAGGAAGCAACAATAAGGGTGATTAGCTAACCTCTCAAGCACCTGATCGATAAAGGGCAAAGGAAAATGATCCTTCCTTGTTGCACCATTCAGCTTCATGTAGTCATGCACATCCGGTGTCCAGTCACAGTCTTTGTGGGAATCAGCTCATTCTTCACCACTGTAACACCTCCTTTCTTAGGCACAACATGCACTGGACTGACCCAATCACTGTCAGAGATAGGATAGATGATTCCAGCATCCAGCAGTTTCATAATCTCCTTCTTCACTACCTCTTTCAGATTCAGATTCAGCCTCCTCTGATGCTCAACAGATGACTTAGTATCATCCTCAAGATGGATCCTATGCATGCACAGCTCCGGAGAGATACCTGAAATGTCATCAAGAGAATAGCCAAGAGCTTTGCGATACTTGCGCAGCTTGCTCAGTAGTAAGGAAGTCTCTGCGTTGTTCAAAGCAGCATTAATAATCACGGGATAGGTCTAATTTGGTCCAAGAAATGCGTACCTTAGCCCGGATGGAAGTTGCTTCATCTCAATTTTTGGAGATTTTTCTTCTTCCTAATCGCCATGCGTCGATCGATTCACGACTGGCGTCGATCAATGCAACGGCTCGCTCTGCACATTCAGCTGCATGACTTGCTATGTAGAATCCATCAGCCCCGCATAGCAGATTGCAGGCTCGTCTTCCAGATGCTCCAGTTCCAATACCGAGCTTAGCATAGCTCTTTCTAGCCGATCCTCAGCATGTGTCTAATGAAAGTACTCCTCTGCCAAATCACAGAGAGTGTCCACATAGAAGGCTTTTCCGTCAATGGTTGGTCTCTTCACCAGCTTGTCCATATCAAAACTCATCTTCAGATCACCCACATTCAGAATGATAGTCCCCTTCTTGCAGTCAATCATCGCACCATCACTAGCTAAGAATGGTCTACCCAAGATAAGTGGATCCTTTAGCTCTTCTCCATACTGCAGAACCACACAGTCAGTAGGAATCACACAATTACCAATCCTGATTGGCACATCCTCTATCACTCCTTCAGGGATCCTGACAGTCCTGTTAGCTATAACCAATGAGATTCTAGTAGGCATGAAATCTGTCATCCCAAACCTCTTAGCAACAGAGAAAGGCATAAGGTTCACACTAGAACCAAGATCACACAGTGACCTCTCAAATCTATCTCTGTAGATAGCATAATCCAAAACAAAACTCCCTGGATCTTCCAGCTTCTCAGGAATTCTGCCTTGAATCACATCATTGCACACCTCTGAGATCATCATTACACTCTCCTCATCAGTCATGTTACCAGAAAGCATATCCTTGAGACATCTTCTCATCACAGGAGTATTCTTTAGAGAATCCATCAAAGGCACTTCAATAAACACTTTGTTTATGATCTATTTGCATTTAGCCAACTGCACCTCGTACTTAGACTTCCTGGGGTTCTTATGAAGGGAACCTTAGGCTTGTAGATCCTTTCATCAGCTTTCTTCATCTTCTCTGTATCAGATTTTTCTGCGATCGCTTTGCGTCGATCAACATCAGTATTGCGTCGATCGACACTTGGCGATGGTGCAACGACCTCTGCGTCGAGCTTTGGTTCAGTTTCTTCGTTCACGATCTGCATCGATCGATGATGAGGTGCGTCGATCGGTGCAGTGCGAAACTCTTGGATTTCATCTTCCATCTCCTCAGTCTCAACGATTTCCACCAAACTTAGGCTCTTTTATGAGCAGGAAAAACCTCTTTACCACTTCTCAACGTGATTCCACTGGTACTTTAGATTAGCATCAGTTTGTCCCGGAAGAGATCCATCTTGCCTCTTTGCAGACCTAACAGTCTGTGCGACTTAAACATCCAACTTCTTCACATGAGTGCTCAGAGACTTAATTTTTCCATTCAGATCCAAGTATAGAGAATCTACCTTTCCATTTAAGTCCATTGTACTCTTCTGCTGTCCTTCCAAAAGCTGCTTCAACAATCTCATCATCTTATCATTCTGCTCATTTTGAGGAGGAACATGCTGATATGATGAAGATCCATAGTTCCTATTGAAACTGCTAGTGTTGTTTCCAGGGCTACTATTACTCTGATAAGGCTTCTGGTGCTGAGGCTTAGGAGTGAAACCAGAGAAGTTTTGATTGCCTATGAAGGTACTTCTTTGATCCATTCCATTGTAGCCACCTTTGCCTTGTTGGTTGCCAAATATGTTTCCCTGAAAACCAGTCCCACCAACAAAATTCACATCTTCTTCTTCGCAGCCTTCATCAGCGTCAAACACTTCAACATCCTGAGAAAAATGGACATTCTTTTTCCCAAGTAGAAGACTATGAACATAATCAATCTTGTTCTTCATATCAGCTATATGTGAGCTATCAGCTTTCCCACAAGATTTCTGCCTTTCCATATCAGCGTTCTTAGTGCTATTACTGCACACCAAGTTCTCAATTAGCTCCTTAGCTTCACTAAGTCTAAAACCTAGAAATCCAAATTTCTTTGCAATTCCTAACAGATTAAACTAGCCTTAGGTGCAGGTTCGATTAGTTCACAATTCAATTAAACCAAATTTCTTTGCTGATAATTAAATTTCTCAACTTAAATAGTTTAGATTCTAAATTACACTTTCGTGTCAATTTAAAAATACTAGATCAAGATTCTAAGTGATCAAGTTAGAAACTAGTATTAAGCACAATTCAAGTTGAAGAACTAACAAGTTATCAATCCTAACTGATTGATTTAATCTAGCAAGTCATGAAAACCTTGTGAGAATCCCTAAGACTAACAATGAATCTACTCATACAAGATCAATGAAACAGAAATAAGAATATGAATAAATTGCATTAAAGAGAACGTAGGGAATGAAAAGGGGTTCGAAATCTCTTCCAAAAAGCAGTACAAAGAATGATCAGCCCCAAAACTCCAAAACTCCCTGTAGCAAAAAGTACGAATGTGTAATCTAAACAAAACACCAAACACCTAATTATAAAGTGCTAAACAAGTCTTGGAAATCTTTTGTAAATACTAAAACTTTTGGGCTGAAACTGCAAATCTTCAATTCTTCAACTTCTGGGCGTTTCTGCGTGTTGGCGAGCTGTGTCGATCGACGCTCAGGTCGAACAGAGAATCTCTGTTTCTCTCATCACGGCTCCAACTCTTAAACTTGCCCAAAAATCTCTCATATCTTCCAAAATCCTCCAAACGTGCATAATCTTAATAAACACCTGAAAATATTCGAAAGACACTACAAAAGACTCTAATATATACTTATATCATGGCTTAAAACAGGTAAAAACCATGATATATCATCTTCGCTGATAATCTCTGCAGTTTGAAGAAGAAGGCATTTGCAGGCAAGAAGACTGAGACTGTGGGCAGTTTGCTTACTCCTATTTTCCAGCACTTCAGGATTCCTATGGATGGGAGAGAGTGTGAGACCAAAAGTCTATGGATGGATGATGCTCACTTGAGAAGTGCCGCTTGGATGAGGAATGGAAACCTCTGGGTTTTCCATGATGTAGACTTGCGTAAGTGATGTGTGAAGCTTCCCTTACCGGAGCTCACGAAGGTGGATACATTGCTAGCTTTGAGCTTTGAGCCTCACAGGAACTATCTACGCAGAGTACCTACCGCTGCTAACCCTCTCGGTGCTTCTACCTCTGGAGCTTCTACTTCTACTACTCCTCCGCTTGTGCCTGCCCCTGCAGATGCAACATGTGAGTTTGTACCTATACTGTAGCCTGATCCCGCCTATGGATCCCGAAGAGATGTCCAGAGGATATTTCTAGACCATTCTGTACGATAGAGTGAAGGGACTTTGGGAGATGATAACTATGTTGGAATTATGTCCAGTAATCTCTGTACTGTCTCTAGAAAGTAAGAGTATGTCAATGATCAGACATAAGTCATATAATACTGGGGGTCATGATGGCTTGCTAGAGTCCGCTCATGATCTATAAGTCTTGGACTTATTGCTTTTATTATATGATCCCATATGGGTCACACGCCTAAGCTAACGGGAAAATACGAAGGAACGGTTTAGCAGAAGTACGGTAAAAGTGCTAGGCATTTACTGTACTTAGAGAGACTAAAGGGCCTGATTAAATTCAAGGGATTTAATCAGAACTGAGAATTGGGCCCAAAAGCCCATAAGAACTGGACAAGGGTTTTATTAAATAAAACTTGCCCTAGCTCTTATTTTTCTCAAGCTTCTGCGCCTCCCTCCTCTCTCTCTGCGCCTCCTCTCTTTTGGTCTAGCAGCCTCTCTTCCCGAAGTGTGCGTGTGTGAGCCTTTGGAGGAACAACCTCTTGGTGGTTCTGCTGATCTCTGACCCGTACCTCCATTCCGCTGCATAAACAAGGTAACAGGTGAGATCCTTTATGTTTCTAGCAAGAGAACCTAGATCTGGCATGTTTAGGAGTTTAATCTGAAGAATTGAATCAGGATTAACACTAAATGAATCCTTCAGTGGTATCAGAGCCATTGGTTCTGTTGGTTTTTCTTGTTTAGAATCATGTTTAGGATTGTTTAAGAAGTGTTTTGAATCAATCTACTGATAAGAAAAAACACTTAAGAAACAAATAATTAAAAGCTAAACAAACAAGAAATCGCATGATCCAATCTATATGAATTGGTATGCGTCGGAATGATGATCGCCAAAGGATCACCATGTCCGGATCGAGCGATGCGAGGTGAACCGATCGCATGGATCGATCGATCGCATGGATCGACCCGCTCGCGTCTCGTCCCGATCACAACCTGAGCTCGTCCTGCATCTCTCGGCCGCGATCGCTAGATCATGGGCCGACCGATCGCACGGATCGTGGCTCGTCCCGTCGCGTGGATGCGGCTGTCCCGATCGCTCGGCGATCGCGTGAAGCCAGCACCGTCCCGCGTCCCGAACTATCCCGTCCGAGCGTCGAGATGGACCGATCATCGTCCGAGCATCGTCGCGAGATCGAGATGGACCGATCTCGGATCGCGTCTCATCCCGTTGCTTGCGGCTGGCCGATGTCTCGTCTCGATTGCGGCTAGGTCACGACCGTGATCGGTACGTGACCAATCGGTTCGGTTCGGTTTAAAATTTGATTAAAAATTAATCGTCACGGTTTAATAAACAGACTTAATAAATTTATTAAGTTCTGGTTAAACCGGGATAAGAAATCCAAAGTCGAAAAATTGGATTTAGTGCCTAAACCAGTGGTTTTCGAATTTGATTTGGTTGGACCAAATAAATTGAGAAAATCCGGTTTAGTAAATAACCGGTTGACAATTGTGGTCATCGTAGTAATTAATTTTGGTTAGGCCAATTTTAATGAACCAGACCGGTTATGTCATTTAATTGGGCAATTGGGTTATGTCTTGGACATGGACCAATTCTTGGGCCTCGGGCCAAGAAGTTAAAACAATTGGGCCAGTTATTTGAGTATTTTCTTCAGATTTAATTTAAAATTTATTTAAATAAAATTTCATACCGATTTTAAATTAATCTTTTTCAAAATCTGAAATTAGAAAGTTTCTTAAATTAGAAGTTTCTAGATTTGCATGTTTTGGATTTTAGGAAATTTCTATATTTAGAAAGTTTCCAATTTTAGGAAGTTTCCAATTTTAGAAAATTTCCAATTTTAGGAAGTTTCCAATTTTAGAAAGTTTCCAAAATTAGTAGGTTTCCCAAAAAGGAAAGTTTCCCAAAATAGTAATCTTCTGTTTTGGGATGAAATTTTAATAAACCTACGAACCTCAAATAATATCAAGCGTTGGATGTCTTGTCCAGTCTATGTCAGCTGTCGAAGCCCATTCAATTGTATTCATGGCCTTACAGTGTGAGGGTGTCTACTTTTGCGTGGGTAAGACGGTTTGTGATTCATAAATGTCATTGGGAGTCCCAGACGTTAATGATTACATGACTGTATAGTCTGGTTTTCTTGACTAGGCCATCGGGAGTCCCGGGCCTTGAGACATCAGAGTGGATTGGGCCTCGGGCCCAGATTCACAACCAAGAGTTATATCACGGATATAATTAGCCGAGATAGGGCTTACCGATATAAGCTAAGGTTGGGTGATGGCCAGTGGCCCACTTTGATCTTAGTTATATGTGGATCTTGGAATCATTATATTCTATTGAGGGTAACTGATGTTATTGAATATAATGCGAGATTAATCATATTAAGTATAATGCGAGATTAATCATATTGAACATATTAACTAAAATCCTTTTATCTTAATTTTCAGTTATGACTAGCACAAACAATCAAAACACTTTCTCGATCCGGTCTGTCCTTGAGATGGACAAACTGAACGGATCAAATTTCTTGACTTGGTCGCGGAACCTGAGGCTAGTCCTCAGGCAGGAGAGAAAGGACTATGTCCTTGAGAGAGCTCTCCCGTGAGGATCGGGTCCAATGCTTCTCATGCAGTATATGATGCTTGGAATAAGCATTATAATGATGCGGTAGATGTGTGTGGTCTGATATTGGCTACCATGGACTCAGACTTGCGGAAGCAATATGAGAACATGGAGTCGCCAATAGAGATGATCAGCAGCCTGAAATTGAAATTTCAGGAGCAGATAAGAGTGGAGAGATACCAGTTGGTTAAGTCTCTCACTAGCTGCAAGCTACCAAATGATCATCCAGTGAGTCCTCATGTCAGTAAAATGATGGGTTACATTGATAACCTGAGGAAACTGGATTATCCAGTTAGCCAAGAATTGGCAACTGAGATCATTCTACAGTCACTGCCGTCAAGCTATGATAAGTTCAGAAGGAACTATATCAAGAAAGGCTTAACGAAGACGCTGACTGAACTGCATGATATGCTCAAGACAGTTGAGCCAAACGTGAAGAGTACCCTGAATAATCTTATGATAGAGAAGGGTAGGTTTGCTAAACCTAATGCTGACAAGGGTGAAGGCAAAGTTGTCCAGATTTTGAATCATGGCAAGCGTGTGTCTTCTGAGCCCGAGTCAGATACCTCTTACGTTGGTAAGTGCTGCTACTGTAAAGAGACAGGGCATTGGAAGAGAGATTGCATTAAATTCATGGAAGATGATGAGGAGTTGAAGTTGATGTATGAGACTACTTCCTCAGGTATTCATGTTATTACTTCAAGTTCTACCTTAAAGGTATTGGATACTGGTTGTGGCACTGATATTTGTAGTAATATGCAGAGCCTAAGCAACAGTAGAATGTTGAAGGAAGGACAAGTGGATCTACATGTCTGGAAGGAGCTATGGACGCTGCCTCAGCCGTAGGGTTTTCACTTGTAGATGCCTTCGAGGCTTGGTTTTGTATTAAGTAATTGCTACAATGTACCTGCTTTAAGCAGAGTTGTTTTTCATTTTCTTGTAAGAATTTGAATGTTTTTCATTTTGATAAAAGACAAGGTTTTGTTCTTTTGATCTTAATGAAATATTAATTGTAGCACCCTATTCAAGGAATGGGTTTTATATCTTAAACCAAAGAGTGCCTAAATGTAACATAAATACCGAATTGGTTTAAATCTGATGAATTAAACCTGATTTTTCTTGGCATAAAAGTCTTGGTCACATAGAGTAAGTCGGATTCAGAAATCCCATAGTTATGGACTGTTGGGCTCATTTGATACGACATCTTATGAGACTTGAATTCTGCTTACTGGACCAAAAGGCAAAGGGCCCATCCTAGCCGAGCTAGAGAAAGGCCCAAAGGCTTATTGGAGATTGAACATACTCATGTATGTGGTCCGATGAGCAGTAATGCCAGAGAAAATTTCCTGTACTTCATTGTCTCTACTGATTACTTCAGTGAGTAAGACTGTGTTCATTTGATGAGACACAAGTCGGAATTCTTTGACATGGTCGAAAGAGTTCCAGAATGAGGTATAGAATCTGAGTGACAGAAGTATTAAGACTCTGGATTAGATCACGAGTGAGAATACTTGAGTCATTAATGGTGTGATCATCTGATTAAGTGTGAAGTAGTTTCACAGCTCATTTCTCCTGAAAACCTAGAGGTGTTTCTTGTTGGAATTGTGTCCAGTAATCTCGGTACTGTCTCTAGAAAGTAAGAGTATGTCAATGATCAGACATAAGTCATATAATACTGGGGGTCATGATGGCTTGCTAGAGTCCGCTCATGATCTATAAGTCTTGGACTTATTGCCTCTATTATATGATCCCATATGGGTCACACGCCTAAGCTAACAGGAAAATGTGTAGGAATGGCTTAGCAGAAGTACGGTAAAAGTGCCAGGCATTTACTGTACTTAGAGAGAATAAAAGGTTTTAGCCACTGTGTGTCGATCGATACACATGATGTGTCGATCGACACAGTGCGCGAATGGCCAAATGGCCCAAGAGGAACCGGACGAGTTTTATAAATAAAACTCGAGTCTGTTTTCTTCTTTAAACCTAGCCGCGCCTCTCTCTTTCTCTCTGCGCCTCCTCTCCCTTGGTCTAGCAGCCGTTTTCTGTGATCGCGTGTGTGAGCCTTTGGAGGATTCATCTCTCGGTGTTTCTCTGATCTCTGACCTGTTCTATCTCCTTCCGCTGCAATTAACAGGTAAAAGGTGAGATCTAATCATTGTTTCTAATCAAGAGAACCTAGATCCGCATGTTTAGGTTGATATGAATCTAAGAATTGAATCAGGATCAACTAAACAATCCATCAGTGGTATCAGAGCTATTGGTTCTGGTTTTTCTTGTTTAGATTCAAGTTTAGGATTGTTTTCTTGTTTAAGAAGTGTTTTGAATCAACTACTGATAAGAGAAATCACTTAAGCAACAAGGAATTGAAACCTAAACACATTTGAAATCGCAAAAACCAAACTATATTGATTTGGAATGCGATTTTTCAAAAGTGAGAATCGGCTGTGATCGCATGGATCGATCGATACGATCGCATGGATCGGTCGACACAATCCGAGAATATCTCGGCCAAACCTGATAACCGTCCGTGCATGCGTGAGAGCATCGATCGATACAGGATCGATGCACGATCGATGCAGGATTGATGCTTAGAGCATCGACCGATGCGGTTGATGGATCGATCGATGTGGTTGGTTCATCGACCGATATGTTTGGTTTAAGGCTCGGTTTAATGATTTTATTAAAATTATAAACGTCACGGTTTAATAAACAGACTTAATAAATTTATTAAGTTCTGGTTAAACCGGGATAAGAAATCCAAAGTCGTAAATTGGATTTTGTGCCTAAACCAGGATTTTCTAATTTGATTTGGTTGGACCAAATAAATTGAGAAAATCCGGTTTAGTAAATAACCGGTTGACAATTGTGGTCATCGTAGTAATTAAAATTTGGTTAGACCAATTTTAATGAACCAGACCGGTTATGTCATTTAATTGGACAATTGGGTCATGTCTTGGACATGGACCAATTCTTGGGCCTCGGGCCAAGAAGTTAAAACAATTGGGCCAATTATTTGAGTCTTTCTTCAGATTAATTTAGAATTTATTTTATAAAATTATAAAGTCGATTTTAAATTAAAGTTTCCGAAATTTTGAAATTAGAAAGTTTCTTAAATTAGAAGTTTCTAGATTTGCGGGTTTTGGATTTTAAAGAAATTTCTAAAGTTAGAAAGTTTCCGTTTTTAGAAAGTTTCCAATTTTAGAAAGTTTCCAAAAATAGTAGGTTTCCAAAATAGAAAGTTTCCCGAAATAGTAATCTTCTATTTTGGGAATGAAATTTTAATAAACCTACGAACCTCAAATAATATCAAGCGTTGGATGTCTTGTCCATTCTATGTCAGCTGTCGAAGCCCATTCAATTGTATTCATGGCCTTACAGTGTGAGGGTGTCTGCTTTTGCGTGGATAAGACGGTTTGTGATTCATAAATGTCATTGGGAGTCCCAGACATTAATGATTACATGACTGTATAGTCTGGTTTTCTTGACTGGGCCATCGGGAGTCCCGGGCCTTGAGACATCAGAGTGGATTGGGCCTCGGGCCCAGATTCACAACCAAGAGTTATATCACGGATATAATTAGCCGATATAGGGCTTACCGATATAAGCTGAGGTTTGGTGACGGCCAGTGGCCCACTTTAATCTTAGTTATATGTGGATCTTGGAATCATTATATTCTATTGAGGGTAACTTATGTTATTGAATATAATGCGTGATTAATCATATTAAATATAATATGAGATTAATCATATTGAACATAATAACTAATAACCTTTTTATCTTATATATTTCAGCTATGACTACTACAAGCACACAAAACACATTCTCAATCCGGTCTGTTCTCGAGAAGGAGAAGCTGACTGGAACGAACTTCCTGACGTGGTCAAGGAACTTGAGGCTGGTCCTCAAGCAGGAGAAGAAGGATTATGTCCTTCGTGATCCTCTCCCCGAGAGGCCTGCTAACAATGCCGCCAGGACTCTGCATAATGCTTGGGAAAAGCATTCGTCAGATGAAAATGATGTGTATTGCCTTATGTTGGCGACAATGACTGGTGAGCTGCAAATGCAGTTCGAGAGTGTGTTGTCACCAATTGAGATAATGGCAAGCCTGAAATCGCTTTTTCAGGAGCAAGCAAGGACTGAGAGGTTTCAAACTGTTAAGAACCTCTTAGACTGTAAGTTGGCTGCGAATGCGGCAGTGAGTCCTCATGTCTTGAAGATGATGGGTTATCTCGATCATCTTCAGAAACTCGACTGCCCAATCAGCCAAGAACTTGCCTGCGACATCATTCTGCAGTCATTACCTGCAAGCTATGATCAGTTCATTCTGAACTTTAACATGCATGGCTTGAGTAAGACATTGCCTGAGCTTCACGGAATGCTCAAGACTGCAGAGCCCAACTTGAGGAAAACCGCCAAGGACCCCAATGTGCTTATGGTGCAAAAGGGCAAGGGGTTTAAGAAATCCTCTGCTAAGGATAAGGGAAAAGCCAAGGCTGTCCAAGTCGCGGACAAGGACACGCCAAAGCCCAATCCCAAGTCCAAGGCTGGGCCAACTGACATATGCAGGTTCTGTAAAGAACCAGGGCATTGGAGGAGAGAATGTAAGAAATTCCAAGAAGGTCTAAAGGAATTGAAGAAGAAGACTCTCGAGACTTCTTCGACAGGTATTTTTGTTATAGAAGTTAATACAACTACTTCTGATAATACCTCATGGGTTATGGATACTGGTTGTGGGGCTCATATTTGTACTAATATGCAGGCACTCAGCAACAGTAGAAGGCTGAAGCAAGGACAAGTGGAGCTACGAGTTGGGAATGGAGCGAAAGTTCCAGCACTAGCTGTAGGCACATACTTGTTGTCTTTACCTTCGGGATTGATTTTAGAACTCAATAATTGTTATTTTGTACCTGCTATAAGCAGAAATATTATTTCAATTTCTTTGTTGGATTTGGAAGGTTATGATTTTTCAGTTAAGAATAAATTATGTTCCTTCAATCGCAACAATTTGTTCTATGGTTCTGCCCCTCTTATGAATGGGCTTTACATACTCGATCAATCCGCGCCAATTTATAACATTAATACCAAACGGTTCAAACCTAATGAGGAGAACCGAACGTTTCTATGGCATTGTCGTTTAGGGCACATCAGCGAGAAACGCATCAAGAGGCTCCATTCGAATGGACTTCTTGGCTCATTTGACTTTGAGTCATGTGAGAAATGCGAATCCTGCATGATGGGCAAAATGACACGGGCCCCCTTTAATAAACCTAACGAGAGGGCCAGTGACTTATTGGGCCTGATACACACTGATGTGTGTGGCCCAATGTCCACAAATGCAAGAGGAAACTATCAGTACTTCATTACCTTTACTGATGATTTCAGTAGGTATGGATATGTTTATTTAATGAAACATAAGTCTGAATCTTTTGAGAAGTTCAGAGAATTCCAAAATGAAGTACAGAACCAACTTGGCAAAAGCATTAAGGCTCTTCGGTCCGACCGAGGAGGAGAATACTTAAGCCAAGAATTCAGTGATCATCTAAGAGAGTGTGGGATCGTGTCCCAACTCACTCCTCCCGGAACACCTCAATGGAATGGTGTGTCTGAGAGGAGAAATCGGACCTTATTGGATATGGTTCGATCTATGATGAGTCACACAGACCTTCCAATATCCCTTTGGGGATATGCTCTGCTAACAGCAGTGTTCACTCTAAATAGAGCGCCATCGAAAGCAGTAGCAAAGACACCATATGAATTATGGACTGGAGAAGCTCCAGTGCTGTCTTATCTCAGAATTTGGGGTTGTGAAGCCTATGTCAAGAGATTGATCTCAGATAAGCTTACACCAAAATCTGACAAATGCTACTTCATTGGTTATCCACAGGAAACCAAGGCTTATTACTTCTATCTACGTTCCGAGAACAAGATCTTTGTTGCCCGGGATTGTTACTTTCTTGAGAGGGAGTTTCTCTCTAAGAAAGACAGTGGGAGTAAGGTACTGCTTGAAGAAATTCAAGATGAACAGGATACTGCTCAACCTAATGAGGAAGAGCAGCAGGAGGACCTACAAGAAATTGTAGAGCCTGAACCTGTAGTACCTGAAGTTCGAAGATCCGGGAGGATCCGTCACGAACCCGAGAGATATCAAGGATTCCTCGTGACTGACTGTCATGATCTTCTGATCATTGATGGTGATGAACCATCGAACTTCAATCAAGCCATGATGGGCCCAGATTCCTCTAAGTGGCGCAAGGCCACTGATTCCGAAATGGACTCCATGTCGGTCAACCAAGTGTTTTCGTTGGTTGACTTACCCGCTGGTGTAAAAGCCATCGAGTGCAAATGGATCTTCAAGAAGAAGATTTACAAAGCCAGGTTGGTGGCAAAAGGTTTCAGACAAGTTCACGGTGTGGATTACGATGAAACCTATTCACCAGTGGCTATGATGAAATCTATTCGGATTCTACTAGCAACTGCAGCTTTTCATGATTATGAAATTTGGCAGATGGACGTGAAAACCGCCTTCCTGAATGGTATTCTGGAAGAGGGTGTGTATATGACGCAACCTGACGGTTACATAGATCCAAAGAATGCTGGGAAAGTATGCAAGCTTCATAAATCCATTTATGGATTGAAGCAAGCATCGAGGAGCTGGAATCTTCGTTTTGATGAAGCGATCAAGCAATTTGACTTCATCAGAAACGAAGAAGAACAATGCGTGTATAAGAAAACTAGTGGGAGCAAGATAGTATTTCTTATTCTGTATGTCGATGACATACTGCTTCTCGGAAACGACGTTCCAATGCTGAAGTCCGTAAAGGACTGGCTTGGAAGTTGTTTTTCCATGAAAGACATGGGTGAAGCCGCATACGTTCTTGGAATCAGGATCTACCGGGATAGATCTAGAAGGCTGATAGGCTTGTGTCAAGATTCATACATTGACAAAGTCCTACAAAGATTCAGCATGAAGGATTCCAAGAAGGGCTTCACGCCAATGGTACATGGCACAACGCTAAGCAAGAAGCAGAGCCCTACGACGGCTGCTGAGCTTGAGCGCATGAAGAATATTCCTTATGCATCTGCAATAGGATCTGTCATGTATGCCATGATCTGTACTCGTCCTGATGTTGCTTATGCATTGAGCATGACGAGTAGATACCAGTCAAATCCAGGTGAAAACCATTGGATTGCCGTAAAGAATATCTTGAAGTATCTAAGACATACTAAGGATAAGTTCTTGGTGTACGGCGGAAGTGATGTGCTTAAAGTCAGTGGATTCACGGACGCAAGTTTCCAGACAGACCAAGATGATTTCCGGTCACAGTCCGGTTATATCTTTTGTCTGAATGGCGGTGCAATAAGTTGGAGAAGCTCCAAGCAAGACACCGTTGCTGATTCCACTACAGAAGCTGAATATATCGCCGCCTCAGAAGCTGCGAAGGAAGCTGTTTGGATACGAAAGTTCATTATTGAACTAGGTGTGATACCAGATGCGGCTGAGCCTCTGGCACTATTTTGTGACAACAATGGTGCTATAGCTCAGGCAAAGGAACCAAGATCACACCAGAAATCCAAGCATGTTCTAAGAAGATTTCACTTGATACGTGACATCATTAATAGAAAGGAAGTCAAGATCAGCCGAGTTCAGACAGATGATAACGTCGCTGATCCGTTGACAAAGCCACTCCCAAGGCCTAAGCTCGAGTTTCTGACTGAAGCTGTAGGCATTAGAGACATTGAAATGTAATCTAAATTTGAGTGGGAGTTTGAGGGCTTTTATTTAGTTATTTGATATGTTCTTGTAAAAACATTCTTATGTTTAATGAAATTATTATTTCAAGATTATTTTAACTGTGATGAAATAATCGTTCCAAAGTGATATAAACCATTTTATAGGTCATCGAAGTAAGTGACTTGATCTTGAGTCATCAAAGTCATTTATCTTGATCATGAGACCCTATATTTGATAGATGGATTATATCATCCTGTCCCTAGTCGAAGGTTGTTGAAATTGGAACACCAACAACCGTGAGAGACTGGATTGATATGTGACTTATGACAAAGTCTCAGTGTGTCATAGATGCGCGGCATCAAAGTCAATACATAGGTGTATGTTGGGAACATACGACCGGACAAGACCCGATTATGAGAACTCTTCAGGATATTTATATCTGTGTCATAAGAGATTCTCACTACGACTATAGAGTATAGTCCTTAGACCTGAGTTCGCATGCATGTGACTGCACATGGACTGATGCACTTTGATCATTGTCTAACGCTATCGTTCTGCGATAGTTATAAGGACCTTGTTTGGGTACATTATGAAATGAGTAGTTTACAGTGATGGAATAAGACGGAATTTGTCCCTCCAATATAAATGGAGTGAATATCTCTAGGCCAATCGGAGATTTGAATACTGGAAAATGCATGGCCATGCTCAAACGGACTGTCCCGAGTCGTTTGGATTGTCAGTATCGAATCAGAGTCCGATGAACAAGATTAGGCTTTATAAGGATGACACCAATCTTGCCTTATGACTAATCGAGATATTGTGACAAAAGGATTATGAATACAGAGATTCCAGTACAAGTGGGAGATTGTTGGAATTGTGTCCAGTAATATCGGTACTGTCTCTAAAAAGTAAGAGTATGTCAATGATCAGACATAAGTCATATAATACTGGGGGTCATGATGGCTTGCTAGAGTCCGCTCATGATCTATAAGTCTTGGACTTATTGCCTCTATTATATGATCCCATATGGGTCACACGCCTAAGCTAACAGGAAAATGTGTAGGAATGGCTTAGCAGAAGTACGGTAAAAGTGCCAGGCATTTACTGTACTTAGAGAGAATAAAAGGTTTTAGCCACTGTGTGTCGATCGATACACATGATGTGTCGATCGACACAGTGCGCGAATGGCCAAATGGCCCAAGAGGAACCGGACGAGTTTTATAAATAAAACTCGAGTCTGTTTTCTTCTTTAAACCTAGCCGCGCCTCTCTCTTTCTCTCTGCGCCTCCTCTCCCTTGGTCTAGCAGCCGTTTTCTGTGATCGCGTGTGTGAGCCTTTGGAGGATTCATCTCTCGGTGTTTCTCTGATCTCTGACCTGTTCTATCTCCTTCCGCTGCAATTAACAGGTAAAAGGTGAGATCTAATCATTGTTTCTAATCAAGAGAACCTAGATCCGCATGTTTAGGTTGATATGAATCTAAGAATTGAATCAGGATCAACTAAACAATCCTTCATTTCTGTGAGAAAGAGTCAGATCTTATCATAAATGATTAATGATGAGTCACACGAATCTTCCATGATATTTTTAAGAATAACGCTCTAGAAATATCTAAGTTTACGCTGAAATAGTTCCACCAATATCAGTTGAAAGACACCACGTAAATGTGGATTGGAATCGATCCAAATTCGTCTTTACTGAGTATTTATAGTTGTGCTACTTTGCTGGTTGTCCAAGGGAAACCAAGGCTTGTTACTTTTACGTCCATTCTGTTTTCTAAGAAGGGAAGTTACTTTCCAAGAAGAACAGTGGGAGTAAAAGTATAACTCGAAGAAATTCGAGAAATACAGGAGGCTGCTCAACCTGTTGAGGGAGAGCAACGGATGGATTTACAGATTTCTGTAGAATCTACACCTGTAGAGCCTGAAGTTCGCAGATATGAATGAATCAATCACTAATCCGAGAGTAATTTCTCGTCATTAGTTGAACCTGATGATCATTGAAAGTTCGCATGATCTGATGATCATTGAAAGCGACGAATCTGCGAAATTCAAAGAAGCGAAAGTGAGCTCGGACTCCGAAAAAAAAAAAATTACATTTTGTGTAAAGTTAGCTTCATCGATCCATTCATGGATGGAAGCAAACATATCGGAGTTGGAATCTTCGTTCTGTTGAAGTAATCAAGGTTTTGACTTGAACAGGAACGAAATGGAACTGTGCGTTTACTAATAGATAAGTGGGAGCGATGTTGCATTTCTCATATTGTATGTCGATGACATACTGATTCTCGGAAATAACGTCCCAATGCTGCAGTCAGTAAAGGACTGGCTTGGGACTTGGTTTTAATGATTGACATGGGTAAAGCCACGTATGTTCTTGGATTTTGGATCTAAAGATAGAGATCCAAAAGAGCTAGTAGGACAATGTCAGGATTCTTAAATTGACAAAGTCCTACACGTTTTCAGCAATCCAAGAAGGGTTTTATGCCAATGTCACATGGCATTACGTTAAGCAAGAAACAGTATCCTACGATATCTGCTGAGCTTGAATGCATGGATGAGATTCCATATGCGTCGGCAATTGGATCTATCATATATGCCATGACACGTACTTGTTTTGATGTTGCTTTAATGTTAAGCAAGACAAGTAAAGACCAGTCAAATCCAGCAAAGAATCACTGGATAGACGTAATGAATATCCTCAAGTATTTGGAAAATACTTAGGATAAGTTCTAGATTTACGGAGAAAGTGAGGTGCTACAAGTCGGTAGAGTCTGAAAGGCAAGTTTCCAACAGACAAAGATGATTTCCGGTCACAGTCCGGTTATATCTTGTGTCTGTCTGGCGGTGCAAGGCACTGTTGCTGACTCCATGACTTAAGCTGAACATTTCGCAGCTTTGGAAGCGGCGAAAGAGGTTGTTTGGAAAGAAGAGTTCGTCACTGAACTTGATGTGATTCCCAGCATAGATGAGACTAGCTGCACATCAGAGGTCCAAACACCTTGAGGGTAGGTATAACCTATTCCGTGAGATAAATGACAGAGATGTTAAGTAGATCAGCAAGTTTCAACGAATGAGAACGTTGCTAATCTATTAACGAAGCCACTCCTTAGGCCTAAGCACGAGTCGCGGACTGTTGCTGTAGGATAAGTGAAATTAAGATGTAGTCTTAATTTCAGTGGGAGTTAGTAAAGGGCTTGATTTAGTTATTGATATGTTCTTGTAAAACATTTTATGATGTTCAATGAAATTATTATTTCAAGATTATTTTAACTGTGATGAAATAATCGTTCCAAAATGATATGAACCATTTTATAGGTCATCGAAGTAAGTGACTTGATCTTGAGTCATCAAAGTCATTTAGCTTGATCATGAGACCCTATATTTGATAGATGGCTTATATCATCCTGTCCCTAGTCGAAGGTTGTTGAAATTGGAACACCAACAACCGCGTGAGACTAGATTGGTATGTGACTTATGACAAAGTCTCAGGATGTCATAGATGCACGGCATCAAAGTCAATACATAGGTGTATGTTGGGGTACATACGACCGGACAAGACCCGATTATAAGAACTCTTCAGGATATTTATATCTGTGTCATAAGAGATTCTTACTACGACTATAGAGTATAGTCCTTAGACCTGAGTTCGCATGCATGTGACTGCACATGAACTAATGCGCTTTGATCATTGTCTAATGCTGTCGTTAAGCGATAGTTATAAGGACCTTGATTGGGTGTATTATGAAATGAGTAGTTTACAGTGATGGAACAAGACGGGATTTGTCCCTCCAATATAAATGGAGTGAATATCTCTAGGCCAATCGGAGATTTGAATACTGGAAAATGCATGGCCATGCTCAAACGGACTTTCCCGAGTCGTTTGGATTGTCAGTATCAAATCAGAGTCCGATGAACAAGATTAGGCTTTATAAGGATGACACTAATCTTGCCTTATGACTAATCGAGATATTGAGACAAAAGGATTATGAATACAGAGATTCCAGTTCAAGTGGGAGATTGTTGGAATTATGTCCAGTAATCTCTGTATTGTCTCTAGAAAGTAAGAGTATGTCAATGATCAGACATAAGTCATATAATACTGGGGGTCATGATGGCTTGCTAGAGTCCGCTCATGATCTATAAGTCTTGGACTTATTGCTTTTATTATATGATCCCATATGGGTCACACGCCTAAGCTAACGGGAAAATACGAAGGAACGGTTTAGCAGAAGTACGGTAAAAGTGCTAGGCATTTACTGTACTTAGAGAGACTAAAGGGCCTGATTAAATCCAAGGGATTTAATCAGAACTGAGAATTGGGCCCAAAAGCCCATAAGAACTGGACAAGGGTTTTATTAAATAAAACTTGCCCTAGCTCTTATTTTTCTCAAGCTTCTGCGCCTCCCTCCTCTCTCTCTGCGCCTCTCTCTTTTGGTCTAGCAGCCTCTCTTCCCGAAGTGTGCGTGTGTGAGCCTTTGGAGGAACAACCTCTTGGTGGTTCTGCTGATCTCTGACCCGTACCTCCATTCCGCTGCATAAACAAGGTAACAGGTGAGATCCTTTATGTTTATAGCAAGAGAACCTAGATCTGGCATGTTTAGGAGTTTAATCTGAAGAATTGAATCAGGATTAACACTAAATGAATCCTTCAAACTAGCTACGTCAGCATAGAGTCTATATACCTGCACCGGCTCCTCGATGCAAACGTTCGGCTACCCCTGAGACCACTAGTAGCTCTGATCGATATGCTGGTATCGATGATGAGACTGAGTCCGATGAGATCTGATATCCATGACTTTGGTTCTGTACTTTTCTTTCTTTCTTTTTACTTTTCCTTGAGTCATTTTTATGTTTTATTGAGTCTAATTCAGTATGTCTACATTCGAACTGATGTACTTTGTTTTTATGACTATTTGGTTGCTTTGATCTTGTGTTGTATTTGGTTTATATAGCTTACATATTGAGTTTTTGTGATGTTTCACGAAACATATGCTTTTTGCAGAAATTTACAGAACAGATACGCAATGAGTCGAACGTTGCAGTCATGTGAAACGATCGTTCCAGCCATTCTGTAACCATGCGTCGATCGTTTCACCCCTGTGTCAGTCGACGCAGTTACGCGACAGGTAAAATTCACAGACCAGAAGTACATTCAGTCCCTTTTCATTTTTTACCGATCCTAAGCTTTGATTCCACTGGGGACAATGTGTTTCAAGTGTGGGGGAGGTGGTACTGACATAACCTTTTTCTTTTCTTAGAGTCAGTTGAGTTTGTTTTATTGAGTCAAAAACAGTTTAGTAGGAAACTATGACTTTTTGAGGAGATCACTGCACTCGCAGGAACCTAAAAAAACCCAACGCAGATCAACCTACTGAGGACACCCATTCAGAGAATCCATTACTGACTTCACAGTTAACTTAACTTAATTTTTCTCACCTAGAAGTTTGGTATACATTGAGTCGGACTCCTGTGTTTGTTCTAACACAGCTTGTAAACCTGTCTAAGTGCGGTTCCCTTCTCCCCTTAAAGTAAACAAAATAGACAAACTGCGGATAAGTTAGTTGCTTCGAAGTGATCACAGGAGTGGTAGAGACTCCTATTACCTCATATGCATTCATGGAATGTGTCCAAAGTACATCCCAACGCGTGAAGAGCACTAATAAAAAAAATGATACCCAATAGGGAAAAATCAGATGCTAAGGAAGGAAAAGGAGAAGAAAGAAACCATAAAAGGATAGTTTGGTGGTTAGATACTAACAGAGTAAGAATCCATGTGTTCTTTGACCGATACTCCCTAGGTGAGACCGCACTTATTAGATTATAGAAGTCAGTGTGGTGAATTTGAATGCTCTGAATGTGATTGTGGAGTTTACTTAGGGCAATTGCTAAGTGTGGGGGAAGTATATGTTGGTCTTGATGTCTGCAGGTTCATTTTTTCATGTGGTTTACTAAAGGGAATCTGAGTGTAGTACTTCGACGATGAAACGAGTTTCTGAAGTTTTCAAACTTCTTCTCCTCATCTTGGTTTTATGTTTGCTTGAGGGCAAGCAAAGGCTAAGTGTGGGGGAGTTGATATATCATGGTTTTTAGCTATTTTTAAGCCATGATATAAGTATATATACGAGTCTTTTGTAGTGTCTTTCGAGTCTTTTTAGGTGTTTATTAGGTTTACACAAGTTTGAAGGACTTTGGAAGATTTTGGAGCTTTTGGGAAAAGATTGGAGCTGGAGCCGTGATGAGCAGAAATCACTTTTTGGAATCGAACTGAGCGTCAACCGATGCACACTTGCAACGATCGACACATCATCCCAAATCGCAACTGCCAGCGAATTAATGAAGATTTGAAGAATTGCAGTTTTGACCCAGAAGTTCCAATATTTACAAAGAAGACCCAAGACGTGTTTTACACTTTATATTAGGGTTTTTGGTGTTTTATTCTTGTTACACATTCATACTTTTGTCTAGAGAGAGTTTAGGAGCTTTGGGGATGATCTGTACCTTGTACTGCTTTTGGAGAAGATTTTAAATTCTTTTTCTATTCTTTACTCTTTTTATTGCAATCTATTCATATTATGTTGTCATACAATATGTCTGAGTAGATTCATTGTTAGGTTTAGGGATTCTCATATGGTTTTCATGGCATGTTAGATTGATTTAATCAGTTAAGGATTCATAACCTGTTAGTTCGTCAACCTGAATTGTTCTTAAAGCTAGTTTCTAACCTGGTCAATTGGAATCTAGATCTAGGGTTTATAAATTGACATTAAAGTGTGATTTAGAATATGATCTATTTAGGTTGAGCAAATTAGTTATCTGCAAAAAATTGGTTTAGCTAATTTGTGAAATAATCGAACCTGCACTTAATGCTAGTTTAATTTGTTAGGAATTGCAAAGAAATTTGGATTTCTAGGGTTTAAACTTAGTGAATTCTCGCAACGAAAGTTGGTTACTTTTACATCTGTGTTTGAGTTCTAGAATGGTACTTAATTCTATCCTAACTGATTGTTAATCTGCATGACTTGATTTCTTAAGAACACCCTTGACCTAGTTAGCGCCTTTAGTATTTGATAAACATACCAATTTGATGATCTATTTACTGCTTATTGATTGTTGTCGCTTAGCTCTACTCGATACTTTATAGTCTATCGTAAGATTCTTGAGTCTATGTGGTTTGACCCCTATATACTATATTTGCCTGTGCACTTGCAGTGTAACTTAGGGAATTAAACTCTGAGCATATCAGTAAGACCCTAAGCTCACAA